>ML793225.1:282268-303525 GCA_009831015.1 Picea engelmannii
GAGTTTCTCCATTCTTGATTCACCTTCCTTGTGTCCTCATCATGAATTTCATGGGATGAATTTTCACTTTTGGGTGTCTTCTCTGTTAATAAATTTTTCATTACTTCCATGATCTTAGCTTCCATTGAATCCATCTTAGTATCTAACTTAGCTTCCATTGAATCCATCTTAGTATCCAACTTAGCTTCTATTGAATCCATCAACTTAGCTTCCATTGAATCCATCTTATTTTGTAGTTCATTTATGTCCCTATTCATTTCTTCACCTTCATCAAGAGTCCAAGTAGGATTTTCTGGAGGCTTATTTGGTGTAGAAGTTCCCTTTTTGGGTGGCATGTTGGCCAAGTATCACTTTTGAACCTTGATTTTGAGGTGGTTCTGCTAGACAATATTTCTGCTGTTTTATCTCCCAATTTTTGGCCCTTCTGGGTATGAAACTTTCTCTTTTGCAATTCTATGATATTTTTTCTCTACAATGCCATAGGTCTGATCAAAATTGGATGTGCCAAGTGTAATTTACAGTAACTTCCCCACAACTTGCCGATTTTTGGCCTTTTCAGGAGATCTCACTTATATAGTGTGCCTCGCACAAAATAATTGATATAAAATTCTGAAACTCGTAACCAAACTACTACAGATTGTTCAAAATCCAATGCAACTAGTCCCATGCAATTTGGATACTCTAGGAAGAAGTTATGATTGTTTTACCTAGAACACCTTCTTGAGACTAGTCAATAGGGCTAGTCAGATACCCTATCTTACACAGGGTGTATCTACCAATTTAAGATGACCCAGAAGCTAAAATTTTTACCACAGATACACTACTAATTTCTGTAAATGGTCTCCGGAGGGCATGGTCTGAGCCATTACAGAAAAGTTTTTATAGAAAAAATTCCGCAATGACTCATTTCAGGATGATTCCATAACCCTATCTTTTACAAGATGTATCTCCGAAAGTATAAGGCCTCGGGAGCTGAATTTTGAACCCAAAGTACCTTGATCCGTCTAATAAATACCCTCCAAGCGGTTCCTTCTGAAACGTTGTATAAAAAAATTCATAGCGAAAATTCCACGGTGTCTCAGATGTAGCAGCGAAACCCCAAGACCTTGAGCTCTGATACCATATGTTAAGAACCAAACATCAATATAGCATATAAAAACCTCAGGAAAAGTACTCAACGCCTTGAAAAGAGATACTTTCAGATAATAAGCCTCTTCGAGGGGGAAACCTCCTTTTACCCCACTTAACTGTTCAAGTACAAGATAATTCAAAATGAAAATGTCTCCTTGGTATATATAGGAGACTAGGAGGTATAATTACAAATAATGGCCTAAAGTCGACATAATTTAAATAAAATTACTAATATAAATTACAACTAATGGCCTAAAGCCGACATAAATAAAATAGCATTACTAATCTAATATGCCCCAATTAAGGGGTAATGAGTCAATATTAGGGCTTAACACTTGTTTTCTCCCATAGTGGTTTCACCCAAAGATGACGGATTTTCGCCATGAATCCCTCTGGATCTGATGGTCCAGATCGTCTCCACTCTCTTCGACTTTCTTTTGGAGTGTTGGGCCTTTGAACTTCCTGATCTTTCGCCACGTGTTCTTCGTAACGGACGATTGTGATCTACTTCGGCCTTCAGGACTTCAGGAGTTTGTCACACTCCATAATTGAAATCTTCCGAAGTGACTTTCCCCGAAGTATCATATATGTTGACACGTACCTCCTGGCGACCAATGGCTAGGATCTGTTTCGGCCTTTGACTCTTCGATGATTTCACTTTCTCCTTGTATGGAAAACTTCTGAAGTGGTTCTTCTTCGGAGTTGTAGATCTTATGCCACCTGTCCCTTTCGATGATGGACGATCCCTAACCTCTTCGGGATTTCGACGAATCCTCGCTCCTGTGTGCACAAAGAGACTTAAAGCTTGTGCACTTTACCTGGATCCAACGCTTGTTGGTCCTTCACACCTAGATCTGATGGATGGGATCTATCCTTCCCCTCGTGTGTTCCTCCTTCATCCTGGACCTTGATATGATAGTCTAGATCTCTTCCTGCAGTGGATATGACGGTTGTTTTCGCTCCTCCTCCTAAGATTGTTTTTTCTCCCGAACTTGGGGAAATTTTGTAAGTGTTTAAATTTTGTGGCCTTTGAACCTTCTCCTGCGAACCCGATTTCTAGGGTCTCAATTTCTCTTTTCCTCCTGAGCTTTGACAATGAAAATTGGCCTCGGATTTGGTGCACACTTTCTCTTTGCGTGCAAACTTGCACTACTCCTCTTGAGCTTATGAACTTGGAATAAATTCACTCCTGCGTGCACTCCTTGCACCGTCTCTCTTGAGATTTTTCTTACTCAAGTTATAAGGTTTCAGTCACATTACTCCTCAAAGGGATTCTTGTGCCTTCTCAACAACTTCTGCTCAAGCACTCCTTGTTGAGCTTTACATAGTATTCAGTAACTCTGTGAGTGTCTTATCCTCTGAAACTTATCTCCTCAGAGCTCAAACAAAGTTCACTTGTGTGCACTTTCATTTTCTCGATGCTCTCCTGAAAGAGATCTATAGAGTCCTCAATAACTCTATGCTACACTTACTACTATGTAGACTTTCCTTCAGGGTATTCAGTAACCCTGTCTCTCTATGCCTCCTCTCCACAATCTCTCCTCTAAGGTATTCAGTAACCTTGATGCTCCTCTTTGAGTCTATAAACTATTTTGATGTGACCTCCTAGCATGTTCTCCTTTGAAATCGAAGTAGAGTCTATATACTCACTCCTTGTGTTGGATCACAGAGTTTCTAGCACTTCGTCGTGCACTTCTTACACTTAGCCAAAAAAAACCAGAACGTTTTAGCAAACTCTCATCCAGATAGTGAATTCTATATTAACTCTGCAGATGGAACCCTATCATACATCTACAATATACATTCATAAACACATAAAGATAACATTCATAAAACACATGGAAACACACACAGACTCATATGTAGGAAAAACTGCTCTTTATATTAATATGAATGTATGTTTACAATGGGTGTGAGATCAGACTGCAACTTAGTCTCTCCTCTCCTTACTCTCCTTACCCTTTAACTTTCTAATGAAATTCGATACAAACATATTTTTACCAAAGAGGGGCTCCTCGATCCTTTCACTCCAATCTACCTAACTCTCATTAATTACATTGAATGAACATCAATATCTCAGATCTGAGGCCAGGTTCAATATTTGTAAAACTTAGGCCTATTAAAGGAAACCTTATCTCTAGCCTGTACAAAGGAAATAGTTCAGCTCTTCCAGCCTGACAACATTCAATTGTATTAACTTCACATTCAAAATTTAAAATTTGGGGGCAAAATGAGAGGGTTGGCACCTCTCCCCTTCTTGAATGTGCATTGATGAGATGGAATGATAGCGCGTTCCTGAGGTGGAGCGATGTTCCTACCTCATACTTTATTTCTTGAAAAATCATAAGCTCCTGCTCATGAGATCCTCTGCTCTGCCTTTGAAATCCCCCTGGATCCCAAACTCTCCTTTGGAGTTTTTCTCCTGCGCCTCTGCTTTGTTGCTGCTATTGTTTCTTCCCTGATTCTCTTGCAGGTTATTTCTACTCATCTTCTCCTTGCTGGCAGTTTCTTTTGTTGACCTCAACATCAGTCTCCTTCCCTCCTCAATGACCTCTTCCAACTACTTTGTTGGTTGGCTCTTTGGCAATCTCCTCTGCTGCACTTCCTCATGCTTATACACATAAAAGAGAATATCATCTTGATCCCATATGATGTTTTCTTCTTCTGTGGAATTATCTTTCCACTCTATTGCAGACTCTAGTTCTGCAGTCTCATTACTGAGTTGTTTCTCAACTTTCTCCTCTAAAAGACTAAGTCCTATTAGCTCCTCTTGTGTTGGTTCAACTCCAGCTTCCTCCAGCTACTCCCCATGATGGAATGATTTTCCATCTGTTTCCAACTTAGCCTGTTGGATGTGCATGCTTTGCACTATCACCCTTCTATCTAGGGCTTCTAGTTCCTCACAAATATCAAAAAATTCTATGCTATCTACTTCCTCTTCTGCTGCAGACTCCAGTGCTAGAGTCATCTCCTGTTTAGCTTCCTAGCTGATTTTTTTTAGCAATTATGATGAATTCTCTTCTTCTTTTGCTAGGGAAGACTTTAGTATCTGCTCCTTATCCTTCATGATAGCCACAACTAGCTATCTTTGTATTGCATCAGCAACACTTATGCTAGCCTCCACTTGGTTGCTTGGAAATAATATTTTGATTCCCTCAATGGTCAGAATGCACCTCTGATTCTCCTCCTTGATGGTGGAAGTATTTAAATTCTCATCATATTCATTCACATGGTCTACAAAACCACATGAATATTCATACATATGAGGCCTCTCTTCTACCTACATGTCACCTGTCAACATTCCTTGGTGATATGAGCTCTCATATGAGCTCCTGAGACTTTCTGACAGTTTCATTTTCCTTCCCTTGCCCACCTGGAATATTGGGATTTTTCTTCTTCCCACTTGAAAGTATATGAGATCAACTAATCCCATCTCATTTCCCACCTGGAAATATGAATTTTCACTGCTTCCCTCCTGCTAGTCTATGATATCCTCAATTGATATCATCTCATTGCCCACCTGGAAATTTGAAAATTCACCTCTGCCCTTCTGGCAGTTTATGAGACCTTTAACTGATCTCCCTTCCTCATCACTGAGGGTTCTTCCAAATTCTAGTTCACATATGTAAACCATCTCCTCTTCTGTGTCACTAAGGTTTTCAGCATGCCTCAACCACCTCCTTACTACCTGTTGCTTCTTTCTGGACAACAAATTTTGAACAAACAATTTTTCCTTCCTGTTCAGGGGCCATTCATACCTTCAATGTACCTTTTCCTCTTGTTGCACCTTCAATGTCAGCTGCTCCATTATTTCTCTTATCTCAATGAGCTCCAGATCCATCTATGGCTTTCTTTTATTCTGGTGGCCTTCTCTCCGACCATGTTCATGGCCTTCAATATCCATTTTCACCCTCTTCTTTCCCTCTTGGAAAGTTTGTGGATTACTCTGCATTCGAGAGCATCTCCAAATTCTCCTATAACTCACCTAGATGTTCAATTTTATTTTCTCTCCATTTCCTTTTGTCTGAAAGAAAATTTCAGCTATGATACCACTTGACGGTATCAAACTATCTTCTTTATCTCCTCTACCAACATAAATCAATTACGTTGCTCTGATACCACTTGATGTAGACCCCCCTTCGCTCCTCAGGGCCGCACGACCTCCCAATATTGGATCATTCAAAATGTTGAGCTAAATTGGATCTTCGAGCTCCTAATGGATCCCAAAAATACTTTACAAAAACCCCTTATCCTCTTAGGCATAGGTCCTGTGAGACCCACAGGCTCCTATTAATCCCCTACTCCCTTTTTGGAAACTTGAATAAAAATAGGCGCTAGCTCTCTGGGCTAGGCCCCTCTTCTCTTATGTGACCTCGGGATATGACTTGGGAATAAACATCCCTAAGCACTTTGGGCTTTGGGATTCAACATTTCTCTCCTCATGCTATGACCACTTCTTTTGAAATCACAATCCTCTGAAACCATGGAAAAAGATCCGCGATCCTTGTTCCTCTCTAAGATTGATGACTCATTTTCCTTCTTTGGAATTCAGGCTTCAGTCGAATCCACGTGCACACTCCACAAATCCTCCAGATTGGATTTCTAATGGAGTGAAATTCCATCCTCCACGGGCCCCCTCACAGAGCGACGTTCCACACTTATTCCTTATATCAATGACCCTCAACTATTTTTCCCTCAACTATTTCGGGCTCCGATGCTTTGGGAAATTTCGAAACACTATACCAAGAAACCTCTAGATTAGCAAATCTCCGAAGTTCACAATCTGACACCATGTGTCCTCGACCTCCAATGGATCATATATAATTCATCTTTGGTCGATTCTTCGCTTGCAAATCCTCTGAAGGATCAAAACTCCAAAGTGCGTGATTTGCTGACACATGTTTAATTATGATGGACGACTGGGATGAATTCATGAATCTGGACTTCAGGAGTCCTCTCTCTTCCACACTTCCAATTTCTTCGAAGTGCTCTAGCTCCAAAGTGAAGGATTTGGTGACACCTATCCCTACAGGATCAATGACCCAGATCTTCTTCGGCTCCCTGGGACTTTGGGATTTCTATACACTTCTGCACTCACTCCTATGGAATTCAATATCTCTCGCCACGTGTCTCTAACTAATGGATGGCTAAGATCTTGTCCTCTACTTCAGGCGTCGATAGTTTTTGAAGCTCGACACTTCAAATCCTCCGAAGTGGCTCTTTCCTGAAGTTGATAATATGTTGCCACATAACTCCTCACGATCAACAAACACGATCTATTTTGGGACTCTGCGCTTGAGGAGTTCTAGACTATCTATGCTCACTTTCTCCCATAGTGCTTCACCCGAAATACACAATATGTCGATGTGTGTCCTTCTATATCGGATGACCATGATCCACTTTGGCTCTTCGGGTTTCGAGAGTTTCAACTCCTGCACACTCATTTTCTCCCGGAGTGGTTTCACCCGAAGACAATGGATTTCTTCCATGTATACCTCTAGATCTGACGATTCATATATTCTCCACTCTCATTGACTTCCTTTCGGAGTGTTGGGCCTCTAAAATTCCTGATATCATGCCACGTGTTCTCCACAATAGATAATTTCAATATACATCGGCCTTTGGGAATTCAGGATTTTGTCACACTCCACAATTTAAATCTTCTAAAGAGACTTTCCCCGAAGTTTCAGATATTTTTGCATGTACCTCCTAGCAACCAAAAAACAAGATCTGTTTCAAGCTTCGGCTCTTCGATGATTTCACTTTCTCCTTGTTTGCAAAATTTATCAAGTGATTCCACTCCAAAGTTGTAGATCTTACGCCACCTGTCCCTTTGGATGATGGACGATCCCTAACCTCTTCGAGACTTCAGTGAATCCTTTCTCTTGTGTGCACACAAAGATTGAAATCTCATGCACTTTACCTGGATCAAATGCTTGTTGGTCCTTCACACCCAAATCCAATGGATGGGATCTTTCCTTCTTCTCGTGTGTTCCTCCTTCGTCCTGGACCCTGATCTGACAGTCCATATCTCTTCTTGTAGCCGATATGATGGTTTATGTTTCTCCTCCTCCTGAGATTCTTTGTTATCCTGGACCTGGGGAAATTTTGTAAGTGTTCAAAGGTTGTGGCCTTAGAATCTTCTCCTGTGAACCTAGTTGATAGGGTCTCAATTTCCCTTTTCCTCTTGAGCTTTGATAATGAAGATTGACCTTGGCTCTGGTGCACACTTGCGCTCTGTGTGCAAACTTTCATTACTCCTCCTAAGCTTGTGAACTTGGAATAAATTCTCTCCTGCGCGCACTCCTTGCGTTGTCTCTCTTGAGATTTTTCTTAAGTTCTAAGGTTTCAGTCCCTTTACTCCTCAAAGGGATTCTTGTGCCTTCTCGAAAACTTCTTCTCAAGCACTCCTTGCTGAGCTTTCCAGAGTACTTAGTAACTCTGTGAGCGTCTTCTCCTCCGACACTTCTCTCCTCAGAACTCAAATAGAGTTCACATGTGCACACTTTCACCTGCTCAATGCCCTTCTGGCAAGGCTCTACATAGTCCTCAATAACTCTGTGCTACGCTTACTCCTACGTAGACTTTCCTTTAGAGTATTTAGTAACCATGTCTCTCAGTGCCTCCTTTGTACAATATCTCCTCCAAGGTATTTACTAACCTCGAGGCTCCTATCTGATTCTGTAAACTATTCTGGTGTGCCCTCCTAGCACGTTTTCATCAGAAATTGAAGAAGATTATAGATATGCACTCCTTGCATTGGCTCACAGAGTTTCCAGCACTATGTCGTGCACTCCTTGCACTTAGCCTAAAGAACCCATAACCTTTTAATAGACTCATATGCAGAAAAAAATTATCATTGTATTATTATGAATGACTGTTTACAATGGGTGTGAGCTCAGACTACAACTGAGTCTTGGCTCTCTCCTCTCCTTACTCTCCTTACCCTTCAAATTTCTAATGAAATTCGATACAAATATCTTTTTACCAAAGAGGGGATGCTCGAGCCTTTCCCTCCAAGCTACCTAACTCTCATTAATTACATTGAATGAACATCAATATCTCAGATCCGAGGCCAGGCTCAGTATTTGTACAACTTAGGACTATTAAAGGAAACCTTATCTCCAACCTATAAAAAGGCAATAGATCAACTCTTCTAGCTTGACAACATTCAATTGTATTAACTTCACATTTAAAATTTAAAATTTGGGGAAAAAATGAGAAGGTTGGCACCTCTCCCCTTCTTGAATGCACGTTGATGAGATGGAATGCTAGCACGATGTTGAGGTGGAGCGATGCTCCTGCATCATTAATGGGATTCCAAAAGGAATGAAAATTGATCTCAAAAAATTCAGTAGGTTTCCCCAAATTGTCCATTTGTTTGATACAATTCATATAAAAAAGAATGTAGTTGAAACATCCTGGCGAATATTGGATGGAAGGAGTGACAAATAAAAAATTGTCAAAATTTGCAGTGACATTCAGGAAGCCAATCATGCAATAAACGATGTCATTGAATTAAATAATGATGGAGACCAAATTACTATAAATTGTCTTCCATGGTAATTAACAGAGAAACAAAGCAATGTTGTAAAATAAGTCATACGAAAAATTAAATTTCCCACGAGATTTTTTTTAAACATAAAGAATATCTTAACAAAGAAAGGTGATTTTTGGGGGGTCAAAACACATTGTTGGTATGTCTTCATTAAGGTAATTATTTTGGTTTATATATTTCTATATTTGTATATTGCATGTTGTTGGTGTACGTTTTTGTGTGCTTTTGGAAAAAATAATGAAATGATTTTATTGTTACAATATGTTCTATCTCTATCTCTCCCAGACAACTTCGAAAACAATGTTATACAAGTTACATATGATCTTGTAAATTACATGAGGTAAGTAGCGATTTTTTTCATGCATAAAGTGCTTGTTTAATTCGTTGTAGAACTTATATTTGACATTTCTTTTTTAGTAATTGTACTTATGTACAATATTGTTTATTTTCGTTAAATCTCGTGATTTGCTTGCATCACTTGTAGATGGTTGTCATCTAAAGAAATCCATAAAGAAGATATAAAGTATTGGAAGAGAGAAATTCCATCTCTAATGTGTGAAATGCAAAAGTTTCTACCTTTGTCATTTTTCAATGTACAAGAACACTAATTCATACACCAAGTTGAGGAGATTGAATTATGTGGACCTATACACACAAGGTCAATGTGGATGGTTAAGAGGCACTTGAAATTTTTGAAGGCTTTGGTTAGACAAAGAGCGCGTCCTGAGGGTTCTATGGTGGAGGGATGTATGGTATACCAGGCCATGGTGTATATTAATGAATATCTTCCAGGGTTAGCGTTTATTAATATAGTTTTATATCGATGCATTAGTGATCCAAACTCCATTAACAAATTCGAAGGGGACTACCTGATGGGGAAAGGTAGATTGAGGAAGGTGAAAGGTAATTATTAGATGGTGTAGATTAGTTATAATACATTTTACTGTTGGTTTTTATGTATGTATCATACTTAATTATTTCATTTTTAATATTCAATAAGAATCAATTATAAAGGTATATTGTATTAAGTAATTATACATCTGTGAAATATTGTAATTTTATTCTCATGTAGTTAGTTGATAGTGGGATGCACTACATTTATACATCACAAACGATTTTGATTGGATGAAGGTATGGATTGAACAATGTAAACAATCTGGTCAAGGATTATCATGGGAAGGTGTGGCTTCGTTGGTTAAACCAACACATCGTAATGGAGATACCAATATTACACAAAGGGAAATCGATTTAGCATATGGTTTAAAAGATAAACATGCAAGCATATTAATAAGCCATAATATTTAATTGTTTTCAATTATATTGATGTACAAGTTGATTTTTTTTTTCATTGCATACTTTCCAAACATAAAATATTTACTTAATTATCAATTGATGATTTAATTTTTACGTTTTTGGCATATTATAGGTAAAACACCATAAGTCTATGTGGTGCAACAGTCGTAAATTTTGCATTAAAAATTTGGATGAAACGAAGCAAACATTTGATTATGGGATAGATGTAGTCTTTGAGGTGATGAATGTTTCCTCTAGAAGTGACAAACATCCAATATTGTCAGAGAATCGATACTATGGGTATTTGGAAGATATTATTGAGTGTGAATTTAAATCCTTAAAATTAGTTCTATTCATTTTCAAATGGTATAGGCTACAATTGAATCAACATGATCCTGATAGAACTATTATTGAACATGCTAATGGATTTACCATGGTTAATACAAGGTCGCTTGAGCCAAAATAATAGAACTATGTTCTTCCAAGTCAATGTGAACGTGTATTTTACTCAGAGGTTCTAGGTATAGGGGGTTGTTAATTTGTTATTAGACATGATCCAAGAAGAAGGTTGATAAAGTATAATGTAGAGGAAGATCAAGAGGATATTGAAGAAGAATATTATGTAGAGGATCAAAATTAGTTAGATGATCATGTTACAGAGGAAGATGTTGAAGAATTAGTTGAACAAGATGATGTAGGAGACAATGTTCATGAATATGCTATTGATGATGACTTTATCGAAACTGATATGTTGAATCTGGATGGGATGATACGGATGTGGACTTGGATGGAGAAGATGATCAATTACATTTAAGTGTATGATTAATATTGATAGAATTATTGACTTTTATTGGTATATTATATAAATTAGTGTTCAAGTTTAACTATGCCATTTTCTAGTATGTCGGTATATGTTGTAGGAGACGTTTCTTAATTATGACAAAAAAAACATTCATTAATTTTCTAGTACATAGATTTTGTAAGGTTTTGGGGAATTGAGAGTGACGTGAAGGGGGGGGGGAATGAGCTTCCACCTTCACGTGGTTGGCAAATGAGCTTCCACCTTCACGTGGTTGGCCTCGTTCAGTAGAGAATATTAAAAAATTCTCGAAACTAAGAGAGCCTCAACAAGGTTAATGCACAACTATGATTATTTCACCTAGTTCGTTATTATACAATATTTGATAACTAAAAAATGAGGCGCGCTTTATCATGTACTTGAAACCGATGCATATAAATCATGATATGTAAATGGGGCCAATGTTGAAATGTTTTCAATTTGTGCTTGTATGGACTAAAATTTGACATGGTTAGACTAGAATTGGTGGTACGGGAGGGTTTCCATACTCAAACATGACTCGCACAAACAATTCAAAAATAAAAAAAACAATACTATAGAATAATTAATGTGAATGGGGCCAATGTTGATTTTTGTTTCAATTTGTGCTTGTATGGACTGGAATTTCATGACATGTTAGGACAATACACATGCATTGACGGTATGGGAGGGTTTCTGGACTCAAACATGACTCAAACAAAGAATTCAACAATTAAATATTCTTTGGTTATTCTATACAAACCCAAATATAAAGTGTGCCTGCTCATGTACTTGACCCTGCTTATAAGTGACATGTGAATGGGGCCAACGTTGAATTTTTTTCAATTTGAGCTTGTATGCACTGAAATTTGACATGGTTAGACTAGACACATGCAATGACAATATGGGAGGGTTTCCAGACTCAAACATGACTCACACAAACAATTTCACAATCAAACAACAATCCTATAGAATAATTAATGCGAAGGGTGACGAGGCCAAATTTTTGGGTGGCATCGCCTGCTCATGTACTTGAAATTGGCGCATATAAATCATGACATGTGAATGGGGACAATGTTGAAATTTTTTCAATTTGTGCTTGTATAGACTAAAATTTGACATGGTTATAATAGATGCATGCAATGACAGTATGGGAGGGTTTCCATACTCAAACATGACTCACACAAACAATTTCACAATCAAACAACAAGCCTATAGAATAATTAATGTGAAGGGATACAATGCCAATTTTTTGGGTGCCATCACCTACTTATGTACTTGAAACCAACACATATAAATCATGACATGTGAATGGGGCCAACGTTGAAATTTTTTCAATTCGTGCTTATATAGAATGAAATTTGACATGGTTAGACTAGACACATGCATTGACGGTATGGGAGGGTTTCTGGACTCAAACATGAGTATTTTTTTTATTTTTTTTGTGTCTGTGTGTGTGTGTGTGTCTATTTGTGACTGGATAAATCAATAACTGGTCATCCACGCACTTGTGTGACATGGGGTCATGTTATTCAAAAAATACCACTATAAAATCTAGGCATGCTAATGCGGCCCATCACACGACACACAAGGTAAGACAAGGGTTTCGAACCAATGAATTCACATAACATATTTCCTTCACAATCCATCACCGACTATTCTACACCTTGGGGGATTACAAATTCTACCATATTATTTTCAACCTAATGTTCATTCAAATGAACATAATCATCATTAGTCAATTTCATTTCCTACAACTTAGTTGGATGACTTCCATTTGCAACAAACAATACCCTCCTATCCTTTGTAAATCCATTCTTATTTGTTAATGAAATATCATCATATTCAAGGCCCTCTAGGTGATCTTGGATCAAGAGTAATGGGAACAACAACAACTTGTCCAGTCTTCCCAACTCTTCCTCTAGTATATCCGATCTAACTTAATATTTGGGACCTGATACTTGTAGTATGTTTCTCCAAACTAGGAGAAAACATAGCATTGGTACCCAACAAAGCATGAGAAGGCGTCAACATCAATATCATCCTTGTTATAACTAATAGGGATATAATCAAGATCTTAAAATGTATAAAAGGTAATCGAAAAGTTTGTAAGCTCTTTTACATAATAGTTGGTAAGTTCAAGACCCTATCTGCAATTTTGTAATCCCTTAATGGCTCATCTTTCTCAGACATATATAGCAGCAAAAGTTCATATTTTTTCTTCAAATGATGGTATTCATCAAATAATTAAACATTGTCTACTTGAAGGAGAGAAAATTCCTCATGAATCTCATCAACAAATGCCTATAAGCATGAATCCTCATTCTTTACCTAGGTATTGGCTACATCGAACCTATTATTGTTCTCCTTCAAACCAATAATAATTGTATGCAAGTGGTTTTTAACTTCCTCCTCCAAATCATCAATTAAATATTTTTTATCCCAAAATTAATTCATGAGGTTCTTAATGACATGTTTCGATGTTCTTTCCAAGACATCTGTATTTCCATATTTTTCATCATATCCCTACAATACATTAGTCTAAAAGAGGGATTTTTCTTCCTTCGACTAGGTATTGGTTGTCTCTAGCTAATCCTTCAATATTCCATTTGTGTTCACAATAGAGAAACAATAGTTGTAAGGCATTTTCTTGTTTAGTAAGTCGATCATGAGATTCTTGCAAGGCAATATATTTCTTCTTGCAAATTTCCTACAATTTCTATAAAATTAGTTCTTCATATTCATCAAAGGCTCTGAGTATTTCCAACAAAGGGTATAAAGTACTTCAAGTTTGAACTTTAGTTGATTATGAATAAATAAACTACCCTACTTGTTGGTCAATCTTCAACTAGGTCAAGAGAACTTTCTTTCATATCAACAAACAATAAATCTTACAAGGATATAGGTCCTTGGTATTTTCTTGTACAATAGGAAGGAAATATACAGAAAAAAAGCATAGATATAACTATGATCTATAGTAATGGAATTATTTATCGACTTCTACAATAATTAGTTGACCATGCAATATTTTCTAGGTAGATGTTATTATTGGTCGATATGAAGGAACTTATATTTTGGGAATACAATCCAAGCTTCCTTGGAAACAACCAACCAACTTCTTCATACAACCACCAATACTCGGTCTGACCAACTATGATGGATGGTCAAATAGTGCACCAATCGAATTCTTGTCAATCAAGACCACATTTAATATCTAATATGAGTGGACTATGCTAGATGGTTTCTTCTAATGGATCATTCCTCCATACAATATTTTAGCCAATAATTACACTGAAACAATATTTCACTTCACATGCAAACACATATGAGTAGTGTTCTAGTCAATAAGAAAGGTAGTCAATCAAAACTATTTAGTTGATAAAAGGAACACTTATCAACCACACTCTACTTCAATTGACTATTTTCACAGTGTAGGTGCTTTAAAGATCCACACAAAATTGCCAATGTTGGATCTGCAAGCCTCTTCCAATATTTTCTATGGGCTAGGGAAAATAAATGAATATATAGAAATCAATCCAAATCTTACCAAGGTTAGGTCATCAATGTTTCCAAAATCTAGTTAGACAACTAGTCTTCTATAGACTGTTTCTTAGTCGATACAAACAATCTGTAAAAAAACAATGCTCAAGTTGGATTTCAACACTAAAAAGGTCCCACCCATGGTCAATTGATCATTCAAATTACCAGTAGCTAAAGAATATATATTATTCCATGAATTTATATTTGGTTGATATGCATAGGAAAATATATGGTCTATTTAACAAATGGAGTTATACAAGTGGATAAACATCCACACATAACTCAATTGATTCACCTAGAATTCAATCATCTACTTCAAAAAAAAAACCTGGGTAATAAAATAAGACAAGCGATACGATGAACACACAAAAGGTGGATCTAGATCACCATATATCTAATCAATCATCCAACAATGTGTTTATTATGGAAATATAAATCCCCAAAGAATTAGTAGATCAGATAAAGAAACTAGGGTATACTATGAATGAATTTGATAAAATTCAGCATTGTTGGGTCAATTTTAGATCAGGGTCCACATCGACATCCAAAATAGGGTTTCTATTGTAGTCTACGAATTGGTATATTCAATTCCCATAAAGTGGAAGGTCTCAATTGAATCACTATGATAAGACTAAAGAATGCATAGGGGTCACACAATGTGACTAATCTTTAACTCAATACCCACACTTGCCCCTCAACTCTTATGCAATAAGTTACATGTTAAATCATAACCCATATCAATGTATTGAATGCCCAATAGACTAATCCAACCAATACTACTATCTACTTAAGATTGCAACATAGGTTTGACTAGATTATATTAATTCATCAACACATATACAAAGCAATAATATAATACATCATAACTATATAAAATAAAAACAATAGCAAATTGAAGTGGGGGTCACATTCCATTAATATTTAGCATGAACCAATACATCCTTTGTTGGTCAGTCAGGACAACAACCATAACTAATGCATTATAGAGAAAAAAATCCATATTAACCCCAAAATATCTTACAATAGTCATGATATCATGGTAACAACAAAATTGCATAATGAACAATAACCCAACCACAAATAGCCCACTAACATCTAAGACAAAATCAACCAACAACCAACAAACAACCAAAAGCCAATTATTAAAAACCCTTCCAGGTCCAAGCCTTTACATTATATACTAAGGGAGAGAATATAAATTCAAACTATGTAGATTCATTAACCTTCTTCTAGTCTTGTCTTGATGAACTTTGTTGAGGTCCTATAATCATAGGTAACTTGATTCTTCAACTGTTTATTTGGTGTTTCTCCTATGATGAAGACACCTGGCTTGCTGGGCTCGGTTGATTCAATTTCCCCCTCCATCCATTTCGCTCGATCCTTCATCACCCTGCCACCCCCTTCATGCCCCCACCCTCCATTTTTTCACCCCTCCACTGTTTTCGTCCCTACATGAATAAACAAACTTAGGATAAAAAACATTAGGTTAGTAATAAATGATTAGTGGAATTTTTTAACACTAATTAGCATAATAATATTAATATTAATTAAATTAGTGTAGTTAGATTAATAAAACTAGCTTAGACTTGTTAATAATAAATAATTAATTAAGTTAAATTAACAAGTGTTAATAATTAGTAATTAAGTTAGCAATTGGGTTACGCTAATAATTAATTTTAGATAAATAATTGATAAACAAAAGCATTATAAAAATTTTAATAATAAAAAACATTTCAAAAACAAATTATAATAAAGTAATAAAAGTTATAAAATAAAAATCAATTAAAAAATAAAATTGAAACATTAATTAAAATAAAACAGTTTAAAAAATTAAAACAATATAAAATACATTAAACAAAAACTAAATAAAAAAAAAGTAAAACATTAATAATACATATAATAAACAAATATAAAACAATAATATAAAACATTAAATAAACATATAACAAATAATAATAAAACAAAATAAAAAACAAAAACGAAAATGAAAACACTTAAAAAGTAAAAACAAAGAAAATTAAAAAAGAAAAGTCATAATAAACAAAACAAAACAAAAATAAAATAAAATAAAACAAAAATGCAACTTATACACATATCCCAAAACAAATTTAATCAACGCCCGTGAATTATATCAAACCCCATGTGCTTTTCGAACTTTAACAAGGGGGGGGGGAGGGGGCGAGTAAGTGGTTTTCCAGAGGACACTTGTCATCATCAGGTGAAATCAGACCCTCCCCCCCTAATACCACTTACCACCCTAGGAGGGGTCCGCAAACCACCTTCCCCCCTCCAAAATCGCATTCCCCAAAATAACAAAAAAAACCACTTTCGCTAGTTTTGACCACCTATTTTTCGAGAGAGATTCCAGGCAAAAAAGAGGGAAGTTTGAAAAACTGAGGAAGGTTTTTCACCGTATCGGGATGAAGAACAAAAACCTATCTTATATTTTTCATGGGTATTATAAGTTGGGATAATCGAAGCTATCTCTAAGCACCATTTTTCAAGTTTCCAGTTTTCCCGATTTTGTCATGTTTTTGCGGGAGATGTTTCAGAGAAATGGAGATGAATTTGGAAAAAATGAAAGAGATTTTTTATCATGACAAGATCATATACAATAATTTTTTTTATTTTTCACACAGATTTCATATTTTGGGAGATACAAATGTCTGAGTTGACCCCTATTTTTAGCAGTTCGATCCACCTTTAATGCAAACAATTCAAAATTTTCATGGATTTGTTTATATTTTTTGCCGAGGTTGTTGAATTCGACCGCCTGATCCTAGGAGATAATATTTATAAACATTTTTGTAAATCAAATGTACAAGGGTTGATCAGTTAGGGACCATGATTTAATTTTTGTAAACAGTTCACAGAGCCACCATGGATGAGATTTACAGTGATACAATGTGACCATTTCAGGATTCTTGTAACAAATTTCATTGGTGAAGCTTTTCTGTCTCTGTAAAGTTTTTCTTTTTGTTATCACCATTAACTCTTATGTTTCTGAATTGTTCTGGGAAGGTTAAGAGAAGAATATGTTGTAATTTTCACTTTGTCTCTGGCTTGGAACGATTTTTGTGTTTTACACTTAAGATTGAACTCGAAATTATTGATTGCTCTATTTTTTATTACACTGCTAGACCTATTTCATCTACTCCATGCATTAAATTTTGAGGATCCTGTTAGTCTCTAATTTTGTCTTAGTTTCGTGAGAAACCCTTGTCCTAAACCCTCCTTACTCATTCCTCATTTTCTGTTTTCAGTTGTTTTCTATTTTTATATTTTGGGTATTTCATGGTTTGCATTATAATATTTGATGATTTATTTAAGTTTGATTTTGAAAAACATTGTTTAAATTTGAAGTGTCTCCTTTTATGCCATTGGAATTTTAAAATTTCAAGTTGTCAAATGCGCTACGGGAATAAGCCTATTCCCATAGCGCCAAATAATCAAGCCATAACTTGCGCCTGCCATCCCGATTTAGTTATGATGACATGATTCATGAATTGAGAGTTCGTGTGCTCCCATGAAAGTTTGGCAATCATTTCCAAATCCAACAGTGTCAAAATATAATTGTTGTGCACGCGCACAAGGTTCATTTCAAAATCACCTGTTATTTGATGATCATTATATGTTACCTGTTTGAGTTGGCTTAATTCAGCCTTCCATGGAGAAATGCAGGTATCCATTCAAAGCAACAGAATATACTAACAATTGCAGGTAGTGAATTTGGAACCCGAGGTCGATGGTTGTAGAATTGAGTTTAATGGCGCCAAAGAGGAGTGGAAAAGTTGCCATAATAGAACCAGAAGCTATCGAACTGCTTGAAGCCTATCCTCAGATGGACCAAAGATTCAGAGACGCCGGGTGGTTTGAGTTCCTCACCACATTTCAAGGTTATGACGAGAAGGTTTCAATGGAATTTTCTTTGAACTTCAATGGTCACGAGGTCGAAATCGGTAAGATGTTGATGATGGTGATAGAGAAGACCATAGCAAAGGCTTGCAGGCTCGTGGTTGGAGGGGAAATATGGTGGAAGAAAGGGCACGTCGTTATTGAATTTGTAAATCAATTCCTCCTTCCAAATAAGCAGAATCCAGATTGGAGAAGGGGAATACCTCGCAGTTGGGTTCGACCCAAATGGCACACTACTCTGGTGGTGATTCATAGATACATCACCTATGAAGGGAGGTTTTCATTGGTCTACATCTACCATATCAGAATACTGATGCATCTAAACGGTGATTACCCTCTAAATCTTCCTTATTTTCTTCTTAAAAGATTGACAAAAATGTCCAAGAAAGTGCAGTCAATTTCCACTAATGCTAAAGGTAGTTTGTTCTATCAAGTCCTGATTAAAACCATAGTCATGTCTACCCTGAATAAATTACAAAATCCCTGGAACTGGCTCATGCAATCCTTAAAACCTATTACTCAATCCAATAAGCAAAAAAAGGGCAGAGGAAGGAAAACTATTAAACAGAGTCGAGATATTTCTGATGAAAACCCTGTGAAAGATGAATCTTATGATATCAAGGTAACTAAGAAGAGAAAAAGTAAGAGACCTAGATCGGAGCCCGAAATTGAAATGCTTCCTGAGGAAGATTTTAAAGGAGAGACAGAGTCAGATAATGGTCTCGTTTCTCAAACTACAGTCAAGTCTGAAATTCCATCGACCAACAAAAGGAGCGTTGCAATCAAAGGAAAAAAGGATAAAGGTGTGTGTGTATCATAGAAACCTCGAAGGAATTCGACCAGGTTATCTAATAAGTATATGCTGAAGTCAAAGGCAATGTTCAATTCGGAAATCAAAGATGAAAACACCATAATCATAGAAGATGATTCTGAGGATGTTGAAACAAGCACCAAGAAAAGAGCAAAAAAGACCCCATTTCCCAAGAAATCGGTCAGCAAAGGAAAGGGAATACTTACACCACCTACAGGCCCTGTAATAAGAGATTCAACTAGATTAGAAAAGACTAAAGAGATGGCTAAATACATCAGTGAATTCCCTGAAGAAAAACATGATTACTTGGAAGACTCATATTACTTACCAGATGTACCTGGAGCTTTAGATTCATCAAGTTCTGAAGAAGAACATAGCTCAGAATTAATCTCAAAATACCAGGTTAAAGCTAAGGAACCTAGTGTTACCTTAAATCTGAATGAAACTACACGTTCTGAAGATTTTTTAGGATTCAGGGTAGTGATAAGAACTGATAAGGAAAAGATTAAGGAATTTCAGAAAACCATAAAACAATTAAAGAAGGAAAAGATGCAGATAGAACAGTGGAATGCTCGCTAGCAAGAAAGGATTCAAAGTATTAAAAAGAAGAAGAAGAAGCAAAGGGAATTTCTTAAGGAACTCAAGGAAATCAATTTCAGACTTTACTGGCACAATGTTGTGTTAACCACGAAGCTCAAGCAGAAAAATGCCAAAGCCACTGCTGCGATTTTATCCTAAAGGTAACATGAAGATTTGTTACAATTTTGTTTAAAGGTTCTCCAGGAGATATGGAAAAGATTACTCATTTTGATCAGGGAGATGCTAAGACTTTGATCTATTTTATAGAGTCAAACAAAATCCCTATTTTGTAGAGTCAAATGTAATGCTGGCAATGTTTATTATATCAAGTTGTTAAGTTGTGGACTATTTTGGGGGTAGAAGCTCATTTTGAGTGAATTACTATAGGAGTTGGATACTTTTTTATTCTAGTCATTTAAAGTTGTTCTAGATAATAGGATCTGGAAGTTTTATAGATAGTTTAAATAGACAGAAGACAGACCATATTTGGGTCGAAAAATTGGAGATCCAGTGAAACTTTTTATGGAGCTTATTGTTAAATACATTTATGTTCAATTGACACTCAATAGCAAAGGAATATGGATGGTTATACCTTCTTTTCTCTACTCTGTTATTTCATTCTTCATGCTTGAATTTATTATTTAGATTGCAATGCGTTTTGGTTCTTGAATGTTAATTTATACAGTGAAGATTTTTCTATAGAGATAAATTTTCAAGTAATAAGGTCAAGCTGATTCCTTTGTTTCTTTATAATATATTGAGACAAAAAACTCTTGTGAAGTTGACATATTGAAGACTTCACTTTCCTTTTTCTTAAATTTGTTTAATCCATCTATGTATCTACCTATTATTCAGTCAGTGGGATATACAATGTTTTATTCTTGATTTTCATGTCATGTTGTAATCTCAACCCAGTTTTCAACCACTTTACAATAAACCAAATCGCAAACCTTAAAAATAATTTGCAATAAAAAAATTATGCCCTAGCTTGCCCTCTCACAGTCAAGTGTGTTAGAATATAGAAGATGGTGTCCTTGTTTTACCATTGACGATACCTTTTTCACCCAACCATAGGCCAAAGCCTCCCTCCGAGCACCTTAACCTTGACTGAGAATTCCTCCGGAAGCAAACCCTAGGCTAGATAGCCAAACAAAGAGTAGCGCATCAATCCCCAAGGATAGTGCATCACAAAAAGATGATCAGATGTTCCAAACCCTAGCCAAGAGATATTCAATCCAAAACTGAGATCTTGCTACTACTGCAACTGCACCAACTCTTCCTCCAAACCTGCACATAAGACTGCAGCTGCAGTGCGCACCAAACTGCAGAACTGCAATTCTGAGATGTGACAAAATGAGAACTGGTGCCCTGTATTTATAGTGGTTCTGCCAGTTTTGTTGGGGCTGACTTCTCCTTCTGGATATGTGTCTATTCAGTATATTATTATAATTTATGGCCGACTTCTTCTCTTGGAGGCTAATAGCCTAATATAAATTATCTTTTTGAGCTGACAAGGCTTCTAGGGTTATTAGCCAACTCATTAGGGTTTCTCTTGCTTCCCGAAGTCTTCTATTCTCATCAGGTTCACACGTGGGGGTAAATACCTCCTACAG
>ML793225.1:323026-341991 GCA_009831015.1 Picea engelmannii
CAAATCTTGCTTTATATTTCTCAATACTTCCATCAGTAGCATGTTTTATTTTGAAGAGCCATCTGTAGGATACCCCATCTTTATTCTTCGAACTGGGAACTATTTCCCTTACTTCGTTCTTCATTATGGATCGATATTCCTCCAGCATGTTTCCTTCTACAACCTTCACTATAGCTTCTTCATGTGACCTGCTTCTCTAAGTTTGCACGGACGATGGGCATAACCATAGCCTTTGGTCCATTATCGTCGGAAGAATTGTGTTTGTCTTCATTAGAAACCCTAGTAAGTCTATTAACCTTTCCAAATTGCTTTCTGCTGACGCCATTTTTAATGGAGAACAAAGATTTGCCGGCAATGTCTTCTAGATCAACCAAGGCAGCATCTTCAGGATCATTCTCTTTTTCTTCCTCTGAATCTTCACCGCTGTAATAGTCAGAAACATCTTCAAGGACTCCATTATTTTTATTGCTAATTACCTCATTGGGTTCATTTGTTAAAGATTCCACAAGTAGACAGCTCCAGTTTCCGAAGATCTCTTCTAGGTTTCCTTCGTCCTCGTCCCCTTCTCCCATGGGAAGAAGCTCCAGTCCTCCAAGATCGGTCATTTGACGGTGAAACGCCCTCGCCTTTGCATTGTAGATCGGGCCGTAGGCCTTACTGCCGACGCCAAAGACTGCAAATTTACAGTCTGAAAGAAGCCCCGCTCCGACTCTGAAATCCTTTGAGCTCTCCTCCAGCCACTGTGCAAAGAACACTGCGTTGTCAGGCGCTTTTCCATCTTCCCAAGTCGACGCAACTATGATCACGAGTTTCTCCTTGGATATGTCCTCTGACTCATATGACCGTGGGTCGATGACCTCCGCTTTAATATTATTCTCCAACAAAATCTTCGAGAGTCCACGGGCAAGAGCCTCTGAAGTTCCTGTTTGGGAAGCGAACAGAAGCTTTCCAGGCGTATTTGATCCACATCTTACAGAATTCGAACAATTCCGCTGGGTTTTGGCCGTGAAGGAACTGCAACAACCGTTGGGTTGAGTTGCGGAGGAGATTCGAGACTTCGACCTGCAGCAGGGTTTAGGGTTTATTGGTTCCTGTGACTGTGGAAATTTTCGACGGGATTTTCTAAGACGTGTGGATTTCCAGAAGCACCAGAAGGAGGCGGAGACGAGAGCCACCAATACAACGCGAGCTGCCCCGGATGAAGTCCATTGCCTTCCCTCCATTGCAAACCCTTACTTTTTCAAAACCCTAATTTTGGGCCCCAGTAACAGTGACGTTTTTCTTCTTGCAGATTGTGCTTTCTTCAGGTTGGCTCTGAAACCATGTTAATGTTTATGCTATTATTATAGTTCTTTGCATTTCATAAAGATAATAGCATAATAACCACAAGATCACTGAGAAATACACATCCACAATAGACACAACATTTATCCTGGGAATCCCTCTAGGGGAAGAAAACCCAGCAAAAACTTCCTTATCATAAATAGCTTATCAAATGTTCAAGAGATAACTCAACCAATACAGAAAATCCTCCTCCAAGAGATGCGCCACCCTTCTTCTCTTCTCACCAACTTGAATTGCAGCTTGCCTCATAAGAGAATGAGCAAGTGAAGTGTGTGTTAGAAGTGAGGTGCTAGCCTCTTATTTATATCAATCTGGCATGTGTGAAGAGTCACCATCTGGCAGGACCGACCTCTCACTCTAGGTGGGTAAACCCACCTTTAATTAAATCTGGCCCTTTTATTATAACTGTTGGGGCCAACTTCTTATTTTGTACATTGTAATTGTCTGATGACCAATCCGCAAAAGGGGATTTGGTCCTTATACAATTACCGACTTGATTAATCCTCAATGAGGATTAATCTAATAATAGAAATAATAATAATGACATGATTAATCCACAATGGGAATTTAATCCAATAAAAAAATAATAAGAATGCTTTTCGCAGTTACATTATTTCAACAGAAAATACCATAGCCGTTGTTCTTCTGCAAAGAAATGAACAAGGTCACGAGAAGCATATCTCCTTCTTTAGCAAAACCCTCAGGGATTTTGAATTGAAGTATGATCTAATAGAAAAACAGGCTTATGCCTTAGTAAAGGCTTTAAAATATTTCAGAGTGTATATTCTTCAATAAAAAATTACTGCTTATGTCCCAAGCAGTGCCGTCAAAGAAATTTTGGTTCAGTGTGATTGTGAAGGTAAGAGGGGGAAATGGATAACCAAAATCTTGGAATACGATCTCACCATAAAGCCTACCCAGCTAATAAAGGGACAAGGCCTCGCCAAATTAATGACATAATCCAATTACAAAGCAATTGGATTATACCATCTTTCAGACATGACACAGGACTCTTCTGTACAAATTAAAGAAATTGATTTACAAATAAACATCAAGTATGTTTCTTTATAATGGTATAAAGACATCGTATTTTTCTTGCTGAATTTTCAATCTCCCCTAGAATTGGATAAATCAAAATACAGATCATTAAAGTTGAGAGCTGTAAAATATTGTATTGTTTATCAGAGCCTGTTTAGGAAAGATCCCAACGGTTTTTTGTTGAGATGTGTGGACGAAAAGGAGGCTAAACAAATCTTTCAAGATCTGCATCATGGTGTCTGCGGAGGTCATCATCATTGGAAGTTTATTGCCTTCAAAATTCTTAGAGAAGGCTATTACTGGCCAGTTCTATTCTCAGATATTTTTTCTCAAGTCAGGGCATGTGAACCTTGTCAGAAATTTGCCAGGAAGAAGAAACTTATATCTATGCCTTTGAAACCAAACATTGCTCATGGACCATTCCAACAATGGGGATTAGATTTCATTGGAGAGATTAATCCCAGCTCATCAGGGCAACATAGATGGATTCTTATGGCCACCGATTATTGTACAAAGTGGATAGAAGCAATTCTGACTCGAAATACTATAGACAAGGTAATCATGGAATTTCTAGAGGGATATATTTTTTCCAGGTTTGGTTGTCCTAAAAAATTGGTCATTGATAATGCACAGGATTTCAAGTAGAATTCCATGCTTGAATTTTTCAATAAATACAATATCAAATTGGTTCATTCTACTCCCTACTACCCCCAGGGGAACGGATTGGCTGAATCTTCAAATAAGACACTGGTAAGGATTATCAAAAAGTTGTTGGCAGAAAATAAAAAAGCATGGGATTCCAAGTTAAAGTTTTCTCTATGGGTTGATTGCATCAGCAACAAGAAAGCTATTGGGACATCTCCCTTCCAGATGGTATATGGAATAGAAGCTATCCTTCCAACTCAATTGGGCTTGCCAGTCTTGAAGTTTCTGCAAGAAGAACAGGAAGAACCCAATGATGTACAAAGAAGGATTTTTTAGCTCATTGAAGTTCAGCAGGCCAGAGAATAGGTTAACCAGAAGTTGTTGCTCATCAGAACAAAATCAAGGCTACATTTGATAAAGGAACTAAGAAAGATGTTTTCAATGAAGGAGATTTGGTGTTGAGATGGGATGCCAGGAGAGAAGAGAAAGAAAAACACAGAAAGTTCAATAATCTATGATATGGTCCTTTCAGGATAACCAAGGTAATGAACAATAACACTTTTCTCCTACATAATTTAGATAAAACTGAAATTTTTGGGGGCCCAGTGAATGGGAGGTTCTTGAAGCATTATTTCATCTAAAGGTTCGATAGGTTAGAGTTAGTACAGTAGGTTTTCTTTCAATCAAGACTCCATATACCCAATGGAATTGTTTTTACAGTTATGCTAAGAATAAAAGATAGACAGTCATAGGGGAATCAATGAATCAGAGATAAAGGAAAGGAAATGTTCTACAATTCTTGGAGTTTAGTATCAAAACTCCATCCCCAAAAGGAGCCAATGTTAGTCTCTAATTTTGTCTTGTTTTAGTGAGAAACCCTTGTCCTAAACCCTCCTTACTCATTCCTCATTTTCCGTTTTCAGTTGTTTTCTATTTTTAGATTTTGGGTATTTCATGGTTTGCATTATAATCTTTGATGATTTATTTAAGTTTGATTTTGAAAAACATTATTTAAATTTGAAGTGTCTCCTTTTATGTCGTTGGAATTTTAAAATTTCAACTTGTCAAAAGCACTACGGGAATAAGCCTATTCCCGTAGCGCCAAATAATCATGCCATAACTTGCGCATGCCATCGTGATTTAGTTATGATGACATGATTCATAAATTCAGAGTTCATGTGCTCCCACGAAAGCTTGGCAATCATTTCCAAATCCAACAGTTTCAGAATATAATTGCTATGCACGTGCACAGGGTTCATTTCAAAATCACCTGTTATTTGATGATCATTATATGTTACCTGTTCAAGTTGGCTTAATTCATCCTTGCAGGGAGAAACACAGGTATCCATTCAAAGCAACAAAATATACTAACAATTACAGGCAGTGAATTTGGAACCCGAGGTTGACGGTTGCAGAATTGAGTTTAATGGTGCCAAAGAGGAGCGGACAAGTCACCAGAATAGAACCAGAAGGTGTCGAACTACTTGAAGCCTATCCTCAGATGGCCCAAAGATTCAGAGATGCCAGGTGGTTTGAGTTCCTCACCACATTTCAAGGTTATGACGAGCAGGTTTCAATGAAATTTACTCTGAACTTCGATGGTCACGAGGTCAAAATCGGTAAGCTGTTGATGTTGGTGATAGAGTAGACCATAGCAAAGGCTTGCAGGCTCGTGGTTGGAGGGGAAAGATGGTGGAATAAGGAGAACGTGGTTACTAAATTTGTAAATCAATTCCTCCATTCAGATAAGCAGAATCCAGATTAGAGAAGGGGAATACCTCATAGCTGGGTTCGACCCGAATGGCACACTTCTCTGGTGGTGATTCACAGATACATCCCCTGCAAAGGGAGGTTTTCATTGGTCTACATCTACCATATCAGAATACTGATGCATCTAAACGGTGATTGCCCTCTAAATCTTCCTTATTTTCTTCTTAAAAGTTTGACAAAAATGTCCAAGAAAGTGTAGTCAATTTCCACTAATGCTAAAGGCAGTTTGTTACATCAAGTCCTAATTAAAACCCTAGTCATGTCTACCCTGAATGAATTATAGAATCCCTGGAACTGGATCACGCAATCCTTAAAACCTATTACTCAATCTAATAAGAAGAAAAAGGGCAGAGGACGGAAAACTATTAAACAGAGTCGAGATATTTTTGATGAAAACCCTGTGAAAGATGAATCTTCTAATATCAAGGTAACTAAGAAGAGAAGAAGTAAGAGACCTATATGGGAGCCCGTAATTGAAATGCTTCCTAAGGAATATGTTAAAGGAGAGACAGAGTCATATAATGATCTCGTTGCTCAAACTACAGTCAAGTCTGAAATGCCATCGACCAGCAAAAGGAGCATTGCAATCAAAGGAAAAAAGGATAATGGTGTGTGTATCACAGAAACCTCGGAGGAATTCGACCAGGGTCACTAATAAGTATAGGCTAAACTCAAGGGAAATGTTCAATCTGGCAATCAAAGAAGAAAACACCATAATCATAGAAGATGATTCTGAGGATGTTGAAACAAGCACCAGGAAAAGAGAAAAAAAGACCCCATTTCCCAAGAAATCTGTCAGCAAAGGAAAGGGAATATTTACACCACCTATAGGCCCTGTAACAAGAGCTTCAACTAGATTAGCAAAGGCTAAATATATGGCTAAATGCATCAGTGAATTCCCTGAAGAAAAACATGATTACTTGGAAGACTCAGATTACTTACCAGATGTACCTGGAGCTTTAGATTCATCAAGTTCTGAAGAAGAACATAGCTCAGAATTAATCTCAAAATACCAGGTTAAAGACAAGGAACCTAGTGTTACCTTAAATCTGAATGAAACTGCACCTTCTGAAGATTGTTCAATATTCAGGGTTGAGATAAGACGTGATAAGGAAAAGAATAAGGAATTTCAGAAAACCATAAAAAAATTAAAGAAGGAAAAGATGCAAATAGAACAGTGGAATGCTCGCTAGCAAGAAATGATTCAAAGTCTTAAAAAGAAGAAGAAGGAGCAAAGGGAATTGCGTAAGGAACTCAGGGAAATCAATTTCAGACTTTACTGGCACAATGTTGTGTTAACCATGAAGCTCAAGCAAAAAAATGCCAAAGCCACTGCTGCGATTTTATCCTAAAGGTAACATGAAGATTTGTTACAATTTTGTTTAAAGGTTCTCGAGGAGATATGGCAAAGATTACTCGTTTGATCAGGGAGATGCTAAGACTTCGATCTATTTTACAGAGTCAAACACAATCTCTATTTTGTAGAGTCAAATGTAATGTTGGCAATGTTTATTATATCAAGTTGTTGAGTTGTGGACTATTTTGGGGGAAGAAGCTCATTTTGAGTGAATTACTATAGGAGTTGTATACTTTTGATTCTAGTCATTTAAAGCTATTCTAGATAATAAGATCTGGAAATTTTATAGATAGTTTAAATAGATAGAAGACAGACCATATGAGGGTCAAAAAATTGGAGATCCAGTGAAACGTTTTGTGGAGCTTATTGTTAAAGACATTTATGTTCAATTGACACTCAATAGAAAAGGCATATGGATGGTTAGACCTTCTTTTTTATACTCTTTTATTTCATTCTTCATGCTTGAATTTATTATTCATATTGCAATGTGTTTTGGTTCTTGAATGTTAATTTATACAATGAAGATTTTGTTGTAGACATAAATTTTCAAGTAATAAGGTCAAGTTTATTCCTTTGTTTCTTTATAATATATTGAGACAAAAAACTCTTGTGAAGTTGACATATTGAAGACTTCACTTTCCTTTTTCTTAAATTTGTTTAATCCATCTATGTATCTACCCATTATTCAGTCAGTGGGATATACAATGTTTTATTCTTGATTTTCATGTCATGTTGTAATATCGACCGAGTTTTGAACCACATTACAATAAACCAAATCGTAAACCTTAAAAATAATTTGCAATAAACGAATGATGCCCTATCTTTCCCTCTCACAATCAAGTGAAACTTTATGGACTAACATATCCAATGAATTTGCCTACCTCGCCCTACAATATTAGCTTGTTATGACCTAGTTTCGATCCATTCTATGTTGTGACTCCATTGCTCAATGGTTCCTCCCTCCTGTTCCAACCAACCAAATTTAAAAACCAGACCATGTACTTTCTAACTAGCCTAAAATTCTCAGAAAACAAAGATAGATCATAGAGAGCCCTCTCTAATTCTTGGAGGGCTAGATCCATGAATCCATGTGGTTTGATGTTACCTCAGTAATTTCCTCCATGATCTTGGGCAAATTACAAACTGCTAACGGAGTGGAAAATCCATTGGGGAATGTTCCTTAGAAAGCACATCGATTTCCAGATATGATGACTGATGGTGGACAATAATGAAACATAAGAAGGATGAATCATTCGCCTGACGAATCCAATCAACTCGAGATCAGTTCCAATCCAAAGACTCTACTGGAGGAAGAACCTGAAACATGACCAGGCCATCTGAAAAGATCAGGTATTTAAGTTGGAATTTTATCCAAGATGTAATTGGTTTTATTTCTAATTACTTCTTCCCTTTTTGTGAACCTGGCCAAGACCATATTTTTGAAACTCATGTTGATCAAATTCAACCTGAGGAACCTCAAGAGATCAAGCCTAGTTTTACAGCTCATGTACATACTCTTACACTTGGAAATATTCCAGATAGATACAAGCCTCTTATCTTACCCCCTATACTCAATGATTTCCCTACCAATTATTACAAACATATTCCCAGATTTCAGGGAGAACATGGTAATATCACATCTGAAAAACACATACAAGGTTTTGAAAATTATCTTGACATTTTTGAGGTTGAGGAAAACGATGTCTGTATTAGGATTTTTTCTTTATCTTTGTAAGGTAGAGCTAAGGAATGGTTCAAAATTTTGTCAGCTGCAAGCATCTCCAATTTTCATCAGTTTGTAGAAGTGTTCATTGGTAAATGGGAGATCAAAGGAAATATTTTTCTCATTTTAGAAGAATATGACCATTTGAAACGACAGCCAGGAGAAATAGTGCATAAAGTTTCAGCTAGATTCAATCAAATTTACAATTCCATGCCTGCTGATATAAGACCACCTACTGGTTCATCTCTTTTACACTACCCATATGCCTTTGATCCAAAGATGGCATTTCAACTAAGAGAAAGGAACACTACTACACTCAAGGAGATGCAAGACAATGCAATTAGTGTGGAAGCTAATTTGTTGATCAAAAGGTTAAATATCAAGGGAGAAGAAAGGAAGGAAATAACAAAGGAGAAGATGAAATCTTCAGAAGCTAAATTAGACGTTCTGGCCAGCACAATGAAAGAAATGATGCAGAAAGTCATCATGGTAAATGAACTTGTTGTTCAAGGGCATCATGTTCCATTGGTCATAGAGAAATAAAGGGTCACTATTCGCAAACACTTTGCATCTCACCCTTGGTATCATGGATTGGAAATGATTACTCCATGTATTCAATTCACAACATAGTCAAAGATGAAACTCCAACATAGCTTGTAGAAGAGCAATCAATGGATATGATATGTATGTTTGATGAATTTTCCTTCATGGATGATCCACCCAATTATGATAACTATGATGACGATTACACCAAGGTGAACTCTTCAAATCAATCAACATCATGTTGTTGGGAGGAGGAAGCTCAGTTACAGATCAAATATGATAGTCAACCTTTGCACAACAATCATGACAACAATGAGAAAAATGCAGAAAATTTCAGAGTAAGGGAAAAATATTTTCCCTTATGTTTCTCTTCATTTCAAATTCTGAGAGAAAATTATAAACAAATCATCAATAGTAAAGATGAATAACGTTTTGATCACTCAGTTGAATATGTCATTGATGATATGGAGGTTGTTCTAAACCTAGAATTGAAGCCCTTGAGCTACATTGATTTTCAAATTCCAGATGAAATCTCAGAGCCTGAGACAGAATATGAGTTAATCCAAAATAACATTGTACCATTAAGCTTTAATTCATTTCAATTTTTGAAGAAAACTTTAAATCATGTCATGGATGATAATCACATAGAAGATCAAGAACTTTCATTGGAACCAATGCAACACACATCTCAGTTTCTACAAGACCCAATAGACGATATGTTGGATGACTTGCGTTTTCAAAGTCATGGTTCATTGGCCATCTATGAGCTTAAAATAAGCTATGAGAAATACATGATTAGGCAATCAATTGCATGGTCTGTTTCAGCAGGAGTCTCATTTCAATGTTCAGCAGAAAAATTGCAGCCATATCAGGAATTGTATAATGATGTAAAAAGCATACGTGTCATACCCAATTATGACCATAAATTTGTTGAATTTCAAGAAATAGGTCATGTCTATCCTGATCCCATAGCAAACTACATGGAAGATTTTTTCAGCATAAAATATCAATCATGTTTTCAGCAGTGGCCATTACACTTTGCAGTTTTTACTCTGTGGACAAAGGGTCAAGTTGTCCTTTTGATTGTGTTGACAAACAGTCAAGCAATCTGCTTGTTTCATCAGCTACTTGACTGGCTTCATTGAAATTTTTGTATTATTTGATTCAGCATGATTTTTAGCAGTATAGGCTAGGTAGCAGTGTGCAAATAAGCTCAGCTCTCTGAGCATTCCTTTCAACAATTTTTCAGCTTCAGTTTTCATTACAGTTTCCAGTTCAGTGTGAATTTCAAGTTCAGATTTTAGTTTGATTTGGTTTCAGTTGAGAGATCAGAACAGGTACAGGTTGCAGAATAAAGTTTGGGAATCATCCCAATGAATAAAGTACTAGTCTGTATGTTCAGAGTTTAGTGGTTATTGTCACCTCCTGAAAAGAGTTGTCATCCCCAGGTAGAGCCTATGTTGGGGTCCTATAATCATAGGTAACTTGATTCTTCAACTATTTATTTGGCGTTGCTCCCGTGATGAAGACATATGGCTTGCTAGGCTCGGTTGATTCAATTTCACCCTCCATCCATTTCAGCCAATCCTTCATCACCCTGTCACCCCCTTCCTTCCCTCGCCCTCCATTTTTTCACCCCTCCACCGTTTTCATCCCTACATGAATAAAAAAACTTAGGATAAAAAACATTAGGTTAATAATAAATGATTAGTGCCATTTTTTTAACACTAATTAGCATAATAATGTTAATATTAATTAAATTAGTTTAGTTAGATTAATAAAACTAGGTTAGACTTGTTAATAATAAATAATTAATTAGGTTAAATTAATAAGTGTTAATAATTAGTAATTAGGTTAGCAATTGGGTTAGGCTAATAATTAATTTTAGATAAATAATTGATAAACAAAAACATTATAAAATTTTTAATAATTAAAAACATTTCAAAAACAAATTATAATAAATTAATAAAAGTTATAAAATAAAAATCAATTAAAAAATAAAATTGAAACATTAATTAAAATAAAACAGTTGAAAAAATTAAAACAATAAACAAAGTTTAAAAAAACAATATAAAATACATTAAAAAAAAAGCCTAAAACATCAATAATACAAATAAAACAATAATATAAAACATTAAATAAACATATAACAAATAATAAAAAAACAAAATAAAAAACAAAAACGAAAATGAAAACACTAAAAATAAATAAATAAATGAAAATGAAAAGACATAATAAACATAAAAAAACAAACAAACAAAAATGCAACTTAGGCACATATCCCAAAACAAATTTAATCAACGTCAATGAATTATATCGGACACCCGTTCTTTTCGAACTTAAACAAGGGGGGGTCCGAGTAAGTGGTTTTCCAAAGGAGACTTGTCACCATCAGGTGAAATCAGATGCCCCCCGCCCAATACCACTTACCACGCCAGGGGGGGTCTAAAAACCACCTTTCCCCCTCCAAAACCTCCTTCCACAAAATAACAAAAAAAAACATTTTTGCCAGTTTTGACCACCTGTTTTTCGAGAGCGATTCCAGGAGAACAAGAGGGAATTTTGAAAAATAAAGAGAGGTTTTTCTCCGTAACTGATGGAAGAACAAAAACCTATCTTAGTTTTTGCATAGGTGTCAGAATTTGGGATAATCGAAGCCATCTTTGAGAACCAATTTTTAGATTTCCTGTTTTCCCGATTTTCTCATGTTTTTGTGGGAACTGTTTCGGAGAGCTGGAGATGAATGTGGAAAAAATGAAAGAGGTGTTTTCTTAGGACAGGCTCCTATAAAATAAACTTTTTCCATTTTCAAACAGCTGTCATATTTTGGGATATACGAATGTCTGAGTTGACCCCTATTTTTAGCAGTTCGACCCACCTTTCATGGCAAACAGTTCAAAATTTTCATCGTTTTTTTTCTATTTTTGGCCTAGGTTGTTGAATTCGACCTCTTGTAATGAGATATAATATTTCTATATATTTTTATAATTCAAATGTACAAGGGTTGATCAGTTGGGGACTATGATTTAATTTTTGTAAATAGCTCACAGAGGCTCCATGGATGAGATTTCCAGTGATACAATGTGACCATTTCAGGATTATTATGACAAATTTCATTGGTGAAGTTTTTCTGTCTCTGTAAACTTGTTCTTTCTATTATCACCATTACTTCTTATGTTTCTGAATTGTTATGGGAAGGTTAAGAGAAAAAATTGTCATAATTTTCACTCTGTCTCTGGCTTGGAACGATTTTTGTGTTTTCCATTGAACATTGAAATCAAAATTCTTGATTGGTCTATTTTTTATTGGACTCCTAGACCTATTTCATATACTCCATTCATTAAAGTTTGAGGATCCAATGAATTTGCCTACCTTGCCCTACAATATTATGTTGTTATAACCTAGTTTCGATCCATTATGAGTTGTGACTCCATTGCCCAGTGGTTCCTCCCTCCTATTCCAGCCAACCAAATTTAAAAACCAGACCCTGTACTTTCTAACTAGCCTAAAATTATCAACAAACAAAGATAGATCAGACAAAGAGAGCCCACTCTTTGAGTCTTAGAGGGATATATCTAGGACTCCAAGTTGTTTGATGTTACCTCAATGATTGCCTCCATGGCCTTGGGAAAATTACAGAGTGATAACAAAGTGGCAACTCCACTAGGGAATGCTCCTCAGTAATAATATCGAGTTCCATATCTGATTACCGATGGTGGACAGTGATCAGACAAAAGAAGGTTGAATCATCCACATGACAACTCCAATAAGCTCCAGATCAGTTCCAATTCAAAGACTCCACTGGAGGAAGAACCTGAAACATGAGCAGACCATATGAAAATATCATGTATTTAAGTTGGAATTTTATCCAAGATGTAATTGGTTTTATTTCTAATTATTTCTTCCCTTTTTATGAACCTGGCCAAGACCATATTGTTGAAACTCATGTTGATCAAATTCAACCTGAGGAACCTCAAGAGATCAAGCCTAGTTTTACAGCTCATGTACATACTCCTACACTTGTAAATATTCCAGATAGATACAAGCCTCTTATCTTACCCCCTATACTCCATGATTTCCCTACCAATTATTACAAACATCTTTCTAGATTTGATGGAGAACATGGTAATATCACTTCTAAAAAACACATACAAGGTTTTAAAAATTATCTTGACCTTTTTTAGGTTGAGGAAGATGATGTATGCATTAGGATTTTTGCTTTATCTTTGTAAGGTAGAGCTAAGGAATGGTTCAAAAGTTTGTCGTCTGCAAGAATCTCAAATTTTCATCAGTTTGTAGAAGTATTCCTTGGTAAATGGGAGATCAAGAGAAATATTTTTCTCATTTTAGAAGAATATGATCATTTAAAAACATAGCCAGGAGAAATAGTACAGAAATTTTCAGCCAGATTCAATCGAGTTTACAATTCCATGCCTGTTGATATAAGACCACCTCCTGGTTCATCTCTTTTACACTACCCAAATGCGTTTGATCCGAAGATGGAATTTCAACTAAGAGAAAGGAACACTACTACACTCAAAGAGATGCAAGACAGTGCAATTAGTGTGGAAGATAATTTGTTGATCAAAAGGTCAAATATCGAGGAAGAAGAAAGGAAGCAAATAACAAAGGAGCAACTGAAATCTTCAGAAGCTAAACTGGACATTTTGGCCAGCACAATGAAAGAAATGATGCAGAAAGTCATCATGGGAAATGAACTTGTTGTTCAAGGAAATCCCGTTCCATTGGTCACAGAAAAAGAAAGGGTCATTATTCCCAAACACTTTGAAACTCACCCTTGGTATCATGGATTGGAAAATGATCATTTCATGTATTCAATTCAAAACATATTCAAATATGAAACTCCAGCTCATCGTGTAGAAGAGAAATCAACGGATATGATGTGTATGTTTGATCACTTTTCCTTCATGGACGATCCACCCAATTATGATAACTATGATGACGATTACACCAAGGTGAACTCTTCAAATCAATCAACAACATGTTGTTGGGAGGAGGAAGCTCAGTTACAGATCAAATATGACAATCAACCTTTGCATAATAATCATGACAACAATGAGAAAAATGCAGGAAATTTCAGAGTAAGGGAAAAATATTTTCCCTTATGTTTCTCTTCATTTCAAATTCCGAGAGAAAATTATAAAAAAAATCGTCGATAGTAAACATGAAGAATGTTCTGATCACTGATTTGAAGATGTCATTGATGATATGGAGATTGTTCTAAACCCAGAATTGCAGCCCTTGAGCTACATTGATTTTCAAATTCCAGATGAAAGCTTAGAGCCTAAGACAGAATATGAGTTAATCGAAAATAACTCTGGACCATTAAGCTTTAATTCATTTCAGTTTTTGAATAAAAATTTCAATCATGTCATGGATGATAAGCACATAAAATATCAAGAACTTTCAATGGAACTAATGCAACAAACATCTTAGTTCCTACAAGACCCAATAGTTGATATGTTGGATGAATTGTGTTGTCAAAGTCATGGTTCATTGGCCAACTATGAGCTTAAAGAAACTATGAGAAAGACATTATTAGGCAATCAATTGCATGGTCGTTTTCAGCAGGAGTCTCATTTCAATGTTCAGCAGAAAATTTGCAGCCATATCAGGAATTGTATAATGATGTAAAAATCATATGTGTCATACCCAATTATGACCATAAATTTGTTGAATGTCAATAAATAGGTCATGTCTTTCTTGATCCCATAGAAGACTACATGGAAGATTTTTTTAGCATAAAATATCAATCATGTTTTCAGCAGTGGCCATTACACTTTGCAGTTTTGACTCTATGGACAAAGGGTCAAGTTGTCCTTTTGATTGTGCTGACAAGAAGTCAAGCAATCTGCTTGTTTCAATAGCTACTTGACTGGCTTCATTGAAATTTTTGTATTATTTTATTCATCATGATTTTTAGCAGTATAGGGTAGGTAGCAGTGTGAAAATAAGCTCAGTTATCTGAGCATTCCTTTCAACAATTTTTTAGTTTCAGTTTGCATTACAGTTTCCAGTTCAGTGTGCATTTCAAGTTCAGATTTGAGTTTGATTTTGTTTCATTTGAGAGATAAAAACATGTACATGTTGCATAATAAATTTTTGGGATCATCCCAACGAATAAAGCACTAGTCTGAATGTTCAGAGTTCAATGGTTCTTTTCACCTTCTGAAAAGAGTTGTCATCCCCAGGTGGAGCCTATGTTGGGGTCATATAATCTTAGGTAACTTGATTCTTCAGTTGTTTATTTGGTGTTGCTCCCATGATGAAGACATCTAGCTTGTTAGACTCAGTTGATTCAATTTCCCCCTCCATCCATTTCAACCGATCCTTCATCATCCTGCCACCCCCTTCATGCCCTCACCCTCCATTTTTTCACCCGTCCATTGTTTTCGTCCCTACATGAATAAACAAACTTAGGATAAAAAACATTAGGTTAGTAATAAATGATTAGTGACATTTTTTAACATCAATTAGCATAATAATGTTAATATTAATTAAATTAGTGTAGTTAGATTAATAAAACTAGGTTAGACTTGTTAATAATAAATAATTAATTAGGTTAAATTAATAAGTGTTAATAATTAGTAATTAGGTTAGCAATTGGGTTAGGCTAATAATTAATTTTAGATAAATAATTGATAAACAAAAACATTATAAAAAATTTAATAATTAAAAACATTTCAAAAACAAATTATAATAAAGTAATAAAATTTGTAAAATAAATATCAATTAAAAAATAAAATTGAAACATTAATTAAAATAAAACAGCTTAAAAAATTAAAAAAAACAATATAAAATACATAAAACAAACACTACAACACAAAAAAGCATAAAACATTAATAATAACAAATATAAAACATTAAATAAACATATAACAAATAATAATAAACAAAATAAAAAAAAACAAAAACGAAAATGAAAACACGTAAAAATTCAAAACAAATAAAAAATAAAACAAATAAAGTTAAAATGAAAAGACATAATAAACAAAAAACAAATAGAATAAAACAAAAATGAAACTTATGCACATATCCCAAAACAAATTGAATCAACGCCCATGAATTATATCGAACCCGCCATGCTTTTCGAACTTTAACAAGGGGGGGGGTCCGAGTAAGTGGTTTTGCAGAGGACACTTGTCACCATCAGGTGAACATGGAGCTCCCCCCCCCTTAATACCACTTACCACCCCAGGGGGGGTCCTAAAACCACCTTCCCCTCTCCAAATCCACCTTCCTCAAAATAACAAAAAAACCATTTTAGCCAGTTTTGACCACCTGTTTTCCGAGAGATATTCCGGGAAAACCAGAGGGAATTTTGAAAACCTGAGAGAATTGTTTCTCCATAAGGGGATGAAGAACAAAAACCTCTCTTAGTTTTTTCACAGGCGTCAGGAGTTGGGTGAATCAAATCCATCTTTGAGCACCATTTTTCAGGTTTCCAGTTTTCCCGATTTTGTCATGTTTTTGCGGGCGCTGTTTCAGAGAGATGGAGATGAATTTAGAAAAACTGAAAGAGTTTTTTTTCTCAGGACAAGCTCATATACAATAAAAATTTTCAGTTTTCACACAACTGTCATATTTTGGGAGATACGAATGTCTGAGTTGACCCCTATTTTAAGCAGTTCAACCCACCTTTCATGGAAAACAGTTCAAAATTTTCAGGGATTTGTTTCCATTTTTGGTCGAGGTTGTTGAATTCAACCTCCTGATCCTGGGAGATAATATTTCTATATATTTTTATAAGTCAAATGTACAAGGGTTGATTAGTTGGGGACCATGATTTAATTTTTGTAAACAACTCACAGAGCCTCCATGGATGAGATTTCCAGTGATACAATGTGACCATTTAAGGATTCTTGTGACAAATTTCATTGGTGAAGTTTTTCTTTCTCTGTAAACTTGTTCTTTCTATTATCACCATTACCTCTTATGTTTCTGAATTGTTCTGGGAAGGTTAAGAGTAGAATTTGTTGTAATTTTCACTTTGTCTCTAGCTTGGAACAATTTCTGTGTTTTCCACTGAAGATTGAATTAAAAATTCTTGATTTCTTTGTTTTTTATTAGACTCCTAGACCTATTTCATCTACTCCATGCATTAAATTTTGAGGATCCAGTTAATGTGCCTACCTCGTACTGCAATATTAGCTTGTTATGACCTAGTTTCGATCCATTCTAATCTATGACTCCATTACCCAATGGTTCCTCCCTCCTGTTCCAGCCAACCAAATTTAAAAAACAAACCTTGTACTTTCTAACTAGCCTAAAATTCTCAGCAAACAAAGATAGATCAGACAGAGAGAGCCATCTCTGAGTATTGGAGGGATAGATCCAGGAATCCAAGTGGTTTGATGTTACCTTAGTGATTGCCTCCACGGAGTTGGAAAAATTAGAGAGTGCTAACAGACTTGATGTTACATGCTTCTACTCTAGCCAGGTGCTTTCATCCTTTCATCACTTCATCCTTGGTTACCTATAATCCTACTTACTATTTCAGTTCTGGTCTCCCCTTAGTTTGGATGCTCGTTAATTCTCCTAACAGTATATAAGTTTTAAACCTGTGAAGTAAAGCAATGCATATATATCTTAAGAAAAACATAATTTAATCAATGGCTCATACACAGAGTACACAAAGATTTTATACTGGAAACCCTCAACCGGGAAAACCTTTCTTATATTCATTATATCGAATTTCACCATTCACTATACAATATATACAATATTTTTAGGTATTCCATAGATACCAAAACCCTAATCCCTAAAACCAATATTATTTTTAGCAAACCGCTAAAAATAGCAAAATCCTCTAAAAATAGCAAAAACGGCCCAAAAAAAAAATTCGAGGCGCTGCATGTAACCAGGGTGCGGCATACCTACCCTCCACTGGGACCCCCCTAGGAAATTGCCCAGTGCACATGGCACAAAAAAATCACTACTATGAGGGATCGTCGGACGCAGTTGTCATATCTGATGCACCCACGCACACACATGCAAAGAATATAACACATACCCAACATTCTCCCACTTGTTGTTTTATTTGTATCCAGGGGTCCAGGGAATTATATAGTCAACAATCCAGGGAAACAATGCCAATTGTTACTCTACACCAGGAGAAATTTTCTGTTTTCACAGACTTTGTCAATGAATCTACAACATTCTTCAAAGTGTTAACCTTTTCCAGCAACACCTTCTTTTCCTCAACCATGTGTCTCACAAAGTGATATTGAACATCAATATGCTTTGTCTTCGAATGATAAGCTAGGTTCTTTTCCAGGAAAATTTCACTCTGACTATCACAATATAATCTCACTTGTTGTTGTACCAACCCAATACCTGAACACAATCTTTATAACTGCACTGCTTCCTTGCTTGCATGAGTGGCTACCATGTATTCAACTTCTGTAGTTGAGAGTGCCACTACAGCCTGCCTTTAGTTCATCCAACTGATTTCTCCTCCAAATAGGTTAAACACATACCCACTTGTATATCTTATGTGATCTAGATCTCCAACCCAGTCTGCATCAACAAATACATGTATATCCACCACTCTGTCCAATCCAGGTCTTCCTTGGTAGCACAATCCATAACTGGTGGTGCCACGAAGATACCTAAAGAACCTCTTTACTGTTGTCCAATGCTCCTTCCCTGATTTTGACATATACCTTCTCAAAAATACCACTGCATGTGCAATGGTCGGTCTAGTACAGACCATTGCATACATCAAACTACCAACTTCACTGGCATACAGAACATGGGACATGTCCTCTTCTTCTTCCTGTGTCTTGGGACACTAATCTATAGATAACTTTACACCTATAGGAATAGGAACCTTGATCGGTTTACTTCCATGCATATGAAACCTCTGCAATATTGTATCAACATATTTTCTCTGATTCAACCAGAGTTTCATGTTTGCACGATCTCTTTTAATCTCCATTCCCATAATGAAGTTAGCAACACCGAGATCCTTCATGTCAAATTTGGAGGATAGCTGCGATTTCACCTCCTTGATAACACCCATGTTATTTCCTACCAACAACATGTCATCAACATACAACACTACATAAATGAAGTGATTGCAAACCTACTTAGAATATACACAGTGATCATCCTTGCTTCTTACAAATCCAAATCCAAGGATGTATGTGTCAAACTTTTGGTACCACATCCTAGGTTATTGCTTCAAACCATATAGTGACTTCATTAGCTTACAGAACAACTCTTTATTTCCCTTCACTACAAATCTTTATGGTTGCTTCATGTAGATTTCTTCTTCCAGATCCCCATGTACAAATGTTGACTTCACATCCATCTGTTCCACTTCAAGATCAAAAGCAACAACAATAGATAAAATAAATCTAATAGAAGTTAACTTAGTAACAGGAGAAAAAATATCACCAAAGTCAATTCCCTCTACCTGGGAATAACCTTTTGCTACTAACCGAGCTTTGTATTTCTCCACTTTACCTTGTGCATTAAACTTCTTCTTAAACAACCATTTTCTACCAACAAATTTTCTTC
>ML793225.1:342055-358008 GCA_009831015.1 Picea engelmannii
AAATCAGGTGGACTATACCTTTCTGGTTGCCTTTTATCTCTCATTGATCTCCTCAGTACCTTTCTGCTTCCTCTTCTTCAGATGATTCGGATTTTGCATCATCCAACTCAAGCTCTATTTTCTCAGGTTCGTCTTGTGTTGGTAGGAATTCTTGTTTGGACACATCTTTTACCTCTCTAAAAACAACATCTCGACTGTAAACAGTCTTCTTGGTTTTTGGGTTCCAAATCTTATAACCTTTCACATCATCTTTATAACCAATAAAGATGCACTTTTCAGCCTTTTTTATCCAACTTACTCCTATTTTCCTTTGGAACATGTACATAAGAATCACAACCAAACACTCTAATATGTTGAAGAGAGGGTTTCTTTCCAGACCATACCTTGTGTGGATTTTTATCATCCAATGTTGATGAAGATGATCGATTGACCAGGTAACATGCTGTACCCACTGCCTCTGCCCAGAATTCTTGTCCTAACCCGACACCGCTGAGCATGCTCCTTGCTTTTTCCATAAGTGTCTTGTTCATCCTTTCTACAACTCCATTCTGCTGAGGAGTGTATGGAGTAGTCTTATGCCTTGCTATGCCACACTTATTACAAAATTCTTTGAATTCATTTTCGCAGAATTCTCCACCATTATCTGTTCTCAATACCTTTATTTTCTTCTCCGTCTGATTTTCTACCAGAGCCTTAAACTCTTTAAATTTATCAAATACCTCAGATTTCTTTCTAAGAAAATAAATCCATATGTTCCTTGAAAAATCATCTATGAATGAAACATAATACACATATTTACCTAGGGATGGAACAGGAAAAGGTCCAAACACATCACTGTGTATCAACTCTAAGATCCCCTTCGCTCTTGTAGCACCAGATGGGAATCTTACTTGATTCTGTTTACCATATATGTAATGTTAACATAAATCAAAATACAAAGTGCAATTAGACATACTTCAACCATACCTTTACCATGTAGTGTTCGAAGGCCCTTTTCTCCAATATGTCCCAGTCTTTGATGCAACAACATGGCCTTCTTTTCAAGGACGATATTGATCTTTTATTCTTTATTTTTCTACTCAAGGACAACATAATTGTTACACCCATTAGTATAAGTTATTCCCAACAACTTGTACAGAGTTCCACACCGAAATCCCCTCATCAACACCATTTCTCCTCGTACCATCTTGCAAGTGTTCTTTCCAAATATAGTATCCACTCCTACATCATCCATATTGCTTACAAATATTAGGCTCGTAGCTAGTTTTGGAATGTGCAGAACCCCAGGGAGAGTTCTAATCCTTCCATCTTTTAACAACAACTTAACCCTTCCATGTCCCAAGATTTTTGTTGTCGAGTCATCTCCTAGGAATATATCACCACCATTGTATTTTTCATATTCAGAGAACCACTCCCTCTCAGGAGTCATATGGTATGATGCTCCTGAGTCGATCAACCATACATCACGGTCTGCATGTGTACTTGTAGATTCCGGGTAAATATCACCTCCTTCTTCAGTGGAGGTTTTTGCCTCTGTGGAAGAGGTACTATCAGATCCCTTTTGTTTTTCAACCTTCTTAGACTTGCAATCTTTCTTATAATTCCCTGTTTTACCACACTTCCAACATTTCCTTAAATATTTTCTTGGAGACTTAGATATACCTATAGATTTAGAACTCCACCCCGAAGGCTTACCAGGATTCTTATCTTGGGTATGACCTCTTACAAATAAATCATTTGTTCTATGACCATCCATGCTTTTTCACCTCATCGCTTTAGATAATAAGGATGCAACTACAACCTCATACTTCAATGTAGATTGAGTGGTACTACCTATTGCTACAACCAAATTATCCCAAGAGTCTGGAAAAGAACATAACAAAGTAATACACTTATCTTCTTCTGCAATCATTATATTAACAGAGACAAGTTGATTTACCAAAGTATTAAATGCATTTAGATGTTCTGTCACAGAATCTCCATATTCCATCCTAAGATGATACAACTTCTTTCGAAGAAACAACTTGTTTACCAGGGACTTTGATTGATACAAATTCCCCAACTTATCCCATAGTTCTTTGGCTATAGATTCTCCTGAGACATTCAAAAAAACCGAATCTTCCAAGCAGAGTCGAATAGTACTCCTTTCTCTTCTGTCCAACTTCTCTCAATCTTCCTTCGACATAACAATAGTTGGTGTACTAGTAGTTTGTGTAATAGAAGGTTGTGTACCAATAGCCTGTGTTCTAGTAGACGGTGTACCAGTAGGCTATGTACCAGGATCCACAATGATCCATTGTTGTTTGTCTACAATAAGTTCCTCCATCTTGAGCTTCCATAGCTCAAAGTTTTTACCGTTGAACTTCTCTATCTCAATTATAGATGAGCTCGCCATTCCTCTTTCTATACTCGAATCTCCACTGCAAAAGCTCCCACTAAACCCAGGTTTATTCCAGACCCAAGATAAACTTGATCTATCAAAACCGATCCAAACCCTCAACAAAAAAGGTGTCCCTCTGAAGCCAAAAACGAGCTCTAATACCACATGTAAGTTTTAAACCTGTGAAGTAAAGAAATGCATATATATTCTTAAGCAAAACATAATTTAATCAATGGCTCATACACATAGTACACATAGATTTTATACCGGAAACCCTCAACTGGGAAAACCTTTCTTATATTCATCATATCAAATTTCACCATTCACTATACAATATATACAATGTTTTTATGTATTCTGTAGATACCAAAACCCTAAGCCCTAAAACTCAGATTCTTTTTATTAAACCGCTAAAAATAGAAAAATCCACTAAAAATAGCAAAAACCGCCCAAAAACAAATTTCAGGGCGTTGCACGTAACCACGGGGGGGATACCTTCCCCCCCCTGGGACCCCGCTAGGAAAGCGCCCAACGCATGTGGCACAAATAGAGAACTACTACGAAGGATCGTCAGATGCATTTGTCATATCTGACGCGCCCACACACACATGCAAAGAATATAACACATACCCAAAACAATCTCTACTTTGTGTGGTGTGGCTCTTATATTTCTTATTTACTAAGCATGTTTCATTATATCCTTTCCACCGCCATGACAATTTGGCTAGCACATGTTATGCTTGTTCTCATACTTTACAAATGCCTACATTTTGATCTTTGCACCTACAAAATAAATAGTTCTAATCTACATGAAAAACCAAATGAAAATAAGGAAAACACCTAACAATACACACTAAGTTCTTTATACTACACATAGTGTTGAAATTTGGTAGAAATTAATGATTTTGGAATTTGTCCTAGGTGATATAAACCAAGATTATGCCCCCACATGCTCACATAATTAACATATGATAATTAAAATTTATTATTTGAATTATTTCTACCCTTAAAATATGTAACCCATGTGCTCTGATACTTGCACCACAAACTCCCACTACCACAAACTCTGATACTTTGACTGGTGCAAACTCCCGCTACCACAAACTCTGATAGTTGCCCCTATGCGCAAGACCTGCATCTAATACCGAGAAGAGGGATTTATACTGACTTGGGTACCAATGCCTCCTGCATTGTATATTTATATCATTGATTCCCTTTGATTCCAAGACCGAGTGGAGGTATTTACAGTGACTCCAAGATCGAGTGGAGGGATTTATATTGACATCAAGACCAAGTGGAGGGATTGATCAAGTGACATCGAGACTAAAGGCAAAGGAAAATATGGTGAGTAAATATGCACACTTGAATTTACATTGCTAATGCGATAAATAACCATTTTGTTTTTTTTGTTAGTTCCATTTTTGTGTTGGAAGGAGAGGGAACTCTCACCTTCTTCTCCCCTACCCATACTTTCCTCAAACCCTAGTAGGATTTCACCTTCCAAAAGCAAGAGAATCTTGGTTGGAGGAGTTCATCTTTTCCCTTTTCCATATTAATAGAATCCCCCCCCCCCTTTCACTATATGATGTAGGTCCTAACATATTAGGTAATCCCCATCAGAAAGAAACCATCTTGTCCCCGAAGAAGCAGCCATCCCACCCATCTAATTTAGTAAACAACCCTACCACTCAAGAGAAAGAGAGAAATTACAAATTAAAAATAAGAGTTGGAAATATATTACTATATTTCTTTCCACAATAGCCTCACTATGTTATTGGATTTCTCCCTAATAAGACTTGGAAATATGTCTTCTTTGTTGCTAAAAAAATTGTCATGTGCCTAATTAAGACCAGACACAATGTTAAAAGTCATCTCAAAGAAAAATATGGAATTATGATGTTCTGCTTCATAATTATGGTAGTAAATGGCGTATAAAGGATACTCATATAACTTTCCATTGACAATGAGTTGACAAAGACTCCCCTTCTTAGGGTTATATCCAGTTCTATTCTTTCAATCCTTAAATATTATGCTCACCACCCCCATCAATATCTCTTTTGTGTTGCAAAAAACTATAGTAGTCAAGATATTGATCCTCCTGGACTAGAGAAAACTTATCCATCACAATCAAAGGGATGTGCTCCATAATTTATTTTAAGTTATCAATTTTTGTTTTTGAAAGATCATTTCCATGATCACTTAATTGATCCTTAAAAGCATTCACAAATTCATACCATCACCCTATGTTATTTTTTGTCAATTTTTTCTACCATATCTTGACATCTTCTTCCAAAGATTGCACAAATAACTTCATGACCACATACTCATGCTCAATCCCAATATCTTCCATCAATGTAGGAAAACATTCCTAGTGTTTCTCAACATATATAGGATTATAACCATGAAATCTTTGGAATGTGCAATAAGTAGGGGGTTTGGGTACCTTGGAATTCCTATAAAATCCACGGGGTTTGGGTACTACACATATATTCATAAACAAGTAAACATCACAATCAAGTAAACATGACAATCAAGAATAAGTAAACATGACAATCAAGAACTTCATTAATCAGAGTTGTAGATATCAAAACAATTTTTGAGAATTATAATTGCTTAACTTACTCCATTTACAGTAAACATCTAGGAATCGACAAGAGAGCCACTTATTTTGCTCATATTATTCTCATACATATAGGGGATATATATGAATCTACTATAGATGATTATATTGCTTGCCTTAGTGACATTGACTATTGTGGCATGTAATACATCATACCTAAAACAAAAAAAAAGAATAATGGTGAAGGCACAACTAAGTGTTTAAGAGTTCGTCCATGAAACTAGTGATAGAGAATGTACATGGGGGATCAAACCCCAATGATCCAGTACTTTGATACTATCATTTTCTTCTTAAATAGATAATATATGGATTGATCATATTTGACAGTATCAAAACCAATATCATTAGAATAAAACCTTGAATTTCTCCTTAGTTACAACAAAATTCCTTGAGTCCATTGTTCACTTGACATTGTCAAAACTCTTATGTATTCTTGGGATCCAACAATGCATAAACACACTTCTTGTTCCTAAATAAAGGCACATACTCCAAGTCATCATTTGATATGATAATAAAATTTTACCCATGATTTCTAGGATCTTCCCACATGTTCAATAATTTTATTTCAATTGCTACCATGTCCCATAGTCATTTATAGTGTTTTATGCCATGTTGGAAACATTATTACAATCAATCATCATTGCGTTAGGTTCATGCTTGAAGAAATCAAACCATGCACCATTTTCCCCAAGTTTGTTCACTGCTTGGGTGAGTTTTAAATGTGACAATGCATGTCTTCCCTACCATTAATGCATGCCATATTGACATCTTCACCTCATGATAACCTTTCATTAGATTCAATGCCTTAATATTTTCCAATGAGCCCCGTTTTGTGCAATTTGGTCCACTATAGTGTTTTGGGATTTATCAGTAAATGTGGACATAAACAGATCTCCATATATCCACCTAGATCTAGAACAAAACAAAACAAAATAGGATGCTTTCGCTAAGCTCTAATTATTGAGTTTACTAGTTAACAAGAGATAGACAACATACTGTTTAAATGTCGATTCCTCTTTCCATTGTCAGCCTAGATCCACTCCAGTGCTCCTGTGATATTGAATCTGCAAGGGAAAACAAGCCAACCAAATTGAAAGAAATCCAATATACTCAACAAGAACCTAAGCATGTGATCAAGGAATCATACAATAAAAAAAGACAAGTTTTATAGGAAAGAAACATATCAATGTATCATATTGAAATGAAAGTGGAGATTACAACCAAAGCCTTGATGTTGTAAGGTCCCCTTTCGATGACCCTTTTCTCCAACACACACACTTTCTCCAATATTGAATGAAGAAGATCTACAATAACTTCATGAACTGAAGTGAGGCTCTCAAGCATGATCTAATGCAAAACTCTCCATACAATATTAGCCTATTCCACCTTAATCAACCTTATCCTTTTCCATGAGATATCCCTCCTTATATAATGTGAAGGAGAGATGGTTGAGGAGATTAGGATGATCCCACCAAATCAGAGAATTTAGTAAGATCTAAACCGTTCAGAGGCGACCTCATCTTCTAGAATATCCCCTTCTATAACATTCGTGAAAATTGACCTTTTCTTATCTTTTGACATCGTTGCACCCTAGGAATAGTGCAGCCTGTGGAGACGTTGCAGCCTAGCTTTAGAGCAAGGAACAATGATCAGACATCATCGCACCCTATGTATGATGTAGTCTACAACGACCTTCTTTAATCTTAGGAACCAAATATCAATATAGCATAGAAAAACCTCATAAAAGGTACTCAACGCCTTGAAAAATAGATAATTTCATATTATAAGCCTCTTCGAGGGGGAAACCTCCTTTTACCCCACTTAAATCTTCCATTACAAGATGATTCCAAATGAAAATGTCTCATTGGTATATATAGGAGACTAGGAGGTATAATTACAACTAATGGAATAAAGACGACATAAATAAAATAACATTACTAATGTAATATGCCCCAATTAAGGGGTAATGAGCCCATATTAGGGCTTAACATGCCCCTCCCCTTGAGACAAGTGTTATCCACAACGCTTGAGTAACTTTGGATGCTTTTGTATAAAATAATTATCTTCACAAGTGGAATCTTCAGCTGGTACTTTCCTCCATTTAATGAGATACTTTGAAATAGATCTATTCCTCAGTTGGTGAATTCTTGTGTCAGTGATGGCTTCAGACTCCAATATGATTTTTCCTTCCTCGTCAAGTTCTAGCAATATAGTTTGAATTGGGATCTTGTCACCTATAACCTTCTTTAAGCATGAAACATGGAAAACTGGGTGTACTCGTGAAGATGCATGCAACTCCAATTTGTATGCCATAGTACCAATATTTTTCGACACCTTATAAGGGCCATAGTACTTTGGTGATAATTTATTATCCTTCTTGGCTTGCTTGAGGGACATCTGTTTGTATGGTTGTAGTCTTAAAAAAACCCAATTCCCTACTTCAAAACTTCTTTCACTACGATGTTGATCTTCTTGTTGTTTCATGTGATTATATTCCATGGTCAGGTTGACCTTTAAGATTTGGAGAACTTGTTGTTGATTCTCAATGTGATCTTCCACTACTTGAACCTTATATTTTTATTTTAGAGAAGATGTGATGGAAGGAGGGTGGTATCCATAAAGTGCCAGAAATGGTGTCATTTTTGTTGTAGTATGAAAGGAAGTGTTATACCACCATTCTACCAAGGGTAACCATTTGAACCATTGTTTTTATTTATCAGAGACAAAGCAATGAAGGTATCCTTCCAGACATTTGTTCACTATCTCAGTTTGTCCATCAGATTGAGGATGATAGGATGAGATATGAGCCAATTGAGTACCCAAACAAGAAAATAATTATGTCCAAAAATGTCCAGTGAAGATGGGATCTATGTCACTTACAATGATCTTTGGGCTTCCATGTAGCTTTTGAACTGTCTCCATGAATGCAGTGGAAACTGTACTAGCTTTGAAGGGATGAGAGAGTGCACAAAAGTGTGAGTACTTGGTCAGTCTATCAACAATCACCATGATGACACTCTTTCTTTCAGACTTCGGTAACCCTGTGATGAAATCCATGGAAACCTCCTCCCAGTGTTGACTTGGGATGGCTAATGGTTGTAAAAGACCCGGGGTCTTAATTGTTTCCACCTTATTTTGTTGGCAAACCAAACATTCTGCCACAAACCTTTGAACATCAGTTTTAAGGACATCCCCAAAAAAATCCTTCTTGACTCTATGGTAGGTTTTCGAAAATCCCGAGTGCCCTCCTACTGGAGAGGTGTGAAATTCCAATAGTACCTTTTGTTTGAGTTGGGAGTTCTTACATAAATATAACCGATCTTTGTACCATTGTGAATCATTTTTCCATGTAAATGTATCTGATGCACTAGAATCATGTTGCAACCTTTGAATGAGAGTCCACACTTTTTCATCATTCTTCCATTCATCCCTTGCTTGTATTATCTAATTAGGTTGGATGATCGAGATAACACAAATAAAGGCCTCAACATCTTCATCCTTTCTTGAGAGTGCATCTGCCACAACAATTTTCTTCCCCTTTTTATAGATGATTTCAAAATCATAACCCAATATCTTGGTTACCCATTTTTGTTGTTCTTCTGAAGATAGGATTTGTTCCAAGAAGTATTTAAGACTACCATGATCTGTTTTGACCTTGAAATGCTTACCTATGAGGTAAGGACACCATTTCTTCAATGCATGTAGTATTGCCATCATTTCCTTCTCATAAATGGGTTTGTGTAAGTCCTTTCCCTTGAGTGGTCAACTTTCAAAATCCAGGGGCCTTCTTTCTTGCATTAGAACAACACCAATTCCATTTCCCGAGGCATCACATTCCACAATAAAGGTTTTTGTGAAGTCTGGATTGGTCAAGACAGGAGATTTGCACATCACCTCTTTAAGTTGTTCAAAATCTTTGGTTTTCTCTGGAGTCCATGAAAATGCATCCTTCTTAGTTAGTGTCGTTAAAGGTGCTTCTATTCTTCCATAGTGCCGAACAAACTTGTGGTAGTATCCYGTCAAACCCAAAAATCCTCTATGATTATTTAATGTTTTGGGAATCGGCCAGTCCATCATGGCCTTAATCTTTTTAGGGTCTACCTTGACACCTTCATGAGATACAATATGACCCAAATACTCTACCTCCTTCACTCCAAATAAACATTTGGATGGTTTGGCATATAGTTGTTGCTCCTTTAGTGGTTATAGCACCTTGTCAACATGTCGCACATGATCCTCCCAAGACTTGCTATAGATTAGTATATCATAAAAAAATACTAACACAAATTTTCGAAGGAAGCACTTGAAAATGGTATTCATCAACCCTTGTGTTGTTGGGAAAAATACCCTACGGACTAGCAAACTAGGGTCAGACTTTCATGCAAATTTTGACCGTAAATAAATGACTTTTTAACCTACCACCCAAAAATTAAACCCCTCTTTCACGATACATGCATGGAAAGAAAATACTAACCTTTTTACTGATGTTTGGTGTAGATCCTTCGTTGTTCTTTACCCGCTTGCTTGCGCTGCTCCTTCCAAAGATAATCCTGCAATCAAGACAAAACACTACGCACGCATGCTACTTTTCTACTTGAGGGTTAGAAATTAAGCATAAATTAAACAAATCATAGATAACTCATGCATTGGGACGAGAAAAGTATTCTTTTATTATTTTTCAAAATGAATCAACTTACAATCAAAGTCGAGACCAGCCACCGCTCCTTGATCCTGATCCTGGGCTCCTCCTCTTCTTTTTTCCTCCAACTGCTTTGCGTTAATTCTCCTTAGGCTTGAGGAAAGGCTAAAGGGTTGGGACAATGGATTCGACAAATGGGCAGAGTTTATTCGCTTATAATTTTCCTCCTCCAAATAGTACCCCCACCCCTTCTTTTATAGGCTAGAATGAGCTAGGGTTTTGGACGAACTCTTGGCCATGCATGGTCCGGAGTTTCAGTTAACTGACCCATAGATTTTTGTCCCATCGGAAACTTTCCTATTTTTGTGTTTTGTTAGGTAAATGTGGGCTGTAGTAGGCCTGCCAGCGTTCACACGCGTGCAGTATTGGGTTAGGGCATGTGTACCTTGACCCAAGAGGATTTTAAAGAGTTTGTTCATCATAGTTTTGGCAAGGAAGGGATATGAGTTGGCCTGATGCCAGGTAAGCATGTGTGGTGCAATTTAGGGTTATAACACCTTGGAATGTGGAAGGTGCATTTGTAAGGCCAAAAGGCATGACCAAAAATTCATAATGGCCTTCATGAGTTCGGAATGTTGTTTTTGGGATATCTTCTTCCTTCATTCTGATATAATGATACCCTGAACGGAGATTCAATTTTGTGAAATAGATTGCTCCATGTAGTTCAACTAACAATTCATCAATGACAGGAATGGGAAACTTATCTTTAATAGTGATCTTTTTTAGCTCTCTATAATCTGGACACATATGCCATGAGCTATCTTTCTTGAATACCATTACCACTAGTGCAAAGTTAGAACTTTGGATAGGTCTAATAATGTCAGCCTCTAACATTTCTTCAACCGTGTGCTCAATTTCACTCTTATGGGCATAAGGGTATCTGTATGGCCTGATGTTAAGAGGAACACTCCCAGGAATTAGGTGAATTTCATGATCATGATTTCGAGTGGGTGGAAGACCTTTGGGAATATCTTCAAACACTTTGGAATGCTTATCAATGATCCCTTGGAGATCTTGAGGAATAGATGGCTTAGATGTTTGAACATCTAGTGAGAATAGTTGTGAAATAACTCCTTGATGCCCCTTTTTCAATAATTTTTTCATGCCATTAGAGCTTATCACCTTACCGAGTTTCCCTGTGATACCTCTTAACTCAATTTATTTTCCTTCCAATGAAAATTTCATGAAAAGTTCTTGAAAATTAAAATCCATTGTTCCTAATGATTCTAACCATTGGATTCCTAGTACAACATCTGCACCACCCATGGGTATAGAAATCATTGGACTATTCATTACATATTCCCCCATATTAAGATTGATCTTATTGAATTTTCTTGAGCAATTGATAGTTCCTACATCTGCAATCATTACTTGAAACTATGGCGCTGGATATACAAAGCAATTGAGAGCTTTGGCTAATTTATAGTGAAAGAAATTATGAGTACTACCAGAATCAATTAGTACTATTACTTTTCCCTTTTTGATGTATCCTTTGATCTTGAGGGTTTGGGGAGTGCTAATTCCAGCCAATGCATTACACGATATTGTGGGAGTCAACTCTTCAGAGGAAATTGCTTCTACGTTTTCATCTTGAGATGGTTCTTGTTCTTGTTCTTCTTCCACTTCACAATATATGTAGAATAATTTCTTCTCACCACACTTATGTCCGTTACTGTACTTGCTGTCACAATTAAAGAATAAACCTTTTGCTTTTCTTTCCTCCAATTGTTGAGGTGTCAACCTTGTAGGTTGAGGTGTTTTAGAAGAATGAGCATTGTTCTCTCTATAGATGTTAGGATTGGTCCTTGTAGTAGCCATAGCCATATTTTTACTTTCAACATTTATTTCCACCTTAAATGCATTCTCCAATGATTTGAGTTCCCAAAGGTGAAACTCATGTTGAATTTTATCCTTTAAAGTTCCTATGAATACATCAATCAAGTGCTCATCTGGAATATCGGTTACCTTTATATTCAATCTTTGGAAGTTCTCAATGTGCTCAGTAATTGAACCCTTTTGCTTGAGATTTATCAAGTGGCTAAAGAAGGTATTGCTCCTTGTATCCTCATAGTGTGCTATCATTTCTTCTGTGAAAATTGTCCAAGTGACGAGTGATTTGTGAGAACAAAGCGATCAATACCATACAAATTGATTAGGTTCTAAATATAAAGAAGCAATTTGTACCTTTTGTGTATGTGGCACATTATGTAGATCAAAGAATTGCTCCATCTGAAGTATCCATGTGATTGGGTCCTTGCCATCAAACTTCCTCATATCGATCTTAGGAATGTGGTTGGTCTTCAACCCAAAGTTGGAGTTTCTCCATTCTTTATTCACCTTCCTTGTGTCATCATGAATTTCATGGGATGCATTTTCACTTTCAGGTGTCTTCTCTGTGACAAAATTTTTCAATACTTCCATGATCTCCTCTTTTAAACCATCCATCTTTGCCTCCAACTTAGCTTCCATCTCTTGTAGTTCATCTTTTGTTACTATCTTCTTTTTTAAATCATTTATGTCCCTACACATTTCTTCACCTTCATCAAGAGTCCAAGTAGGATTGTCTGGAGGATTATTTGGTGTAGAATTTCCCTTTTTGGGTGGCATGTTGGCCAAGTATCACTTTTGAACCTTGATTTTGAGGTGGTTCTGCTAGACAATCTTTCTTCTGCTATATCTCCCAAGTTTCAGCCCTTCTGGGTATGAAAAATTATTTTATGTAATTCTCTGATATTTATTCTCTGCAATTCCACAAGTCTTATCAAAATTGTATGTGCCAAGTGGAATTTACGATAACTACCCCACAACTTGTTGATTTTTGGCTTTTCCAGGAGATCTCACTTGTATAGCGTGCCCCACACAAAATAATTGATATAAAATTATGAAACTCTTACCAGAAATACTACAGACTCTCCACTATCTAATGAAACTAGTCTCATTCAATTTGGATACTCTAGGAAGAGGTTATGATTGTTTTACCTGAAACACCTTCTTGATACTAGTCAATACGACTAGTCAGATACCCTATCTTCCACAAGGTGTATATACAAATTTAAGATGACCCAAAAGCTAAAATTTTTACAACAGATACCTTAATAATTTATGTGAATATCCTCTGGAGTTTAGGGTCTGAAACGTTACAGAAAATTTTTTATAGCGAAAATTTCGCAATGACTCAGTTCAGGATGATTCCAAAACCCTATCTTGTACATGCTATATGTCCGAAAGTATAAGGCCTCAGGAGCCTCAATTTTAAGATGCATGTAAAAGACAAATATTTATGTATATTAATTTCTGAAGGACAAATGGAACAAATAGGTTGAAAACAACTGAACATGATTCCATGAGTGGGGAACAGACTTGAGTTACCTCAGGCCTGGATTTTACAAGTGGAAAATGAAGAATTTGGCCACTAGCGTCCCCTGAAAATCATGGATTTGGAAAGCTGCGAAAATTTCCAAAGAGGGAAAAAGACCTAGGCAGAAGATGCTCATGATATACAACATATGGGAGGAGGAAGGATGTAGCTTAATATGTTGGAGAAAGGTTATCACTTTCTGTTATGAACATTGTTTGGAGTGTGAGGCAAAGGGATTTCTGATCTGAAGGAGGACTGTAGTGAAAGAGGATCATTGGAATTTGCCCTTATGGACTCATGGTGAGACTAGGGGGTGAACAAAGCAAGTAGTTTGGTTGTTTTGTTCTATGGTTGGGTGGAACTTGGTTTTTCCATTTGTGTTCCACCTTCGATTTCAGATATGTTATTCTACATGTTCTCTTGATGAATATTTTATTGTGTATTAAGCTGATAGGAATGAGATGAATCTGTGATAATTACTTATTCATGTGAACACATTATCTGATCAGAAATAGTAAAGAAAATGTAAGTTCGATCTGTTTTTTGATATTGGGAATATATTGGTATAAATATGAATGTGGATTTAGGTATAAGCAGGCATAAATATTTATTAAAGATTTCTACAGGTCAAATAACCTTAAGTGCGGACCTATAGGAAGTGCCTGTATATGGTTTTTTTTACAGGTATCTGAATTATATATATATATATATATATATATATATATATATATATATATATATATATAAAGGAATGCATTCAATCTAAATAAAACAGAAGTATTGCTATGTTAATCATAACATGTACCATGTATGTAGATATATATATAAGTATATGTATTCAACTTAAGGAATATTGGATTGCTGTAAATGCCAAACGAAATTTTGGAGATATATATATATATATATATATATATATATACCATTGCATGGCATGTTTAGATACACAAAGTTGCATAAACATCTAATGTACTCATACACAAAAATATTTTATCGATTTCTTGAATCACATGAGATTTCAAGTAATTTTCCATTGATGAGACTATACCAAAGACATAGAAAATTACATTCCTTTTTACATTACATTAAACCCATAAACAAGGTTTTAATGTTATATAATACATGTTTCAGAGACTTCTCAATACTTAACATTATTTGTTTGGGTTTCATAAAATTTGTGTGTTCATTAATAATAAAATGAAAATGACATGTATAGCTAGAGTCTCTTGGTCCAAAACTTACAAGAGAGTACCCTATGTAAGGACTCGGTACCATTAGAAGACTGAACCTGAAATTTTAAACTAAAATACCAGAATCATAACTTGAATACCTTTTTTTGAGCAAGGCGATTTCTTTGATCTGTTGTTTGTGAATTGTTTAATCCTGCAAGGAGAAAATGATAGGTTTAGTAAAATGTGTTAAAATAATCGAATGAAAGTAAGTATTAGCTATCAAGTAAGTGAATGATACTTATATTATAGCTGACGTTGAAACAATTTCATTGCCAACGTTTCAAGGATGATCCGTCCACAGTCGAAAGGGGGAAAGTGGACCTAAGAATGACTGATGGGTGCCCTCACACAAAAAGAAAGGGCCCCATCATTAGTTTATATAACTGATCACAACACTTCAATACACAGGTAACTAAACCAAGAAATGTAATGAAAATACATTAAGTAAATAAACAAAGCATAATCAACCATACAAAGGGTAAGTAATTCCTACCACAAATGTGAACTGAAAATATGAATCACACATAGTTAGGATAAATCCCCAGATTGAGGGCGTGTTTTGTCAAAGGTAAATCATACCCTCGTTTTACCAAAATGGTTTGGACTCCGATTTTGAACTACAAAGAAAAGTAAAATGATGAAATCAAAACAAGAACATACGGGTTCTGAATCAGATAGTGGGGAGGGTTAGACAAACCTGGTGACCGAGGAGTCTCACAAACACAATTCTACATCGAGGGCATACAGTATGTTACTTATGCACATAGCTTAGGTCACGATTTTTTCCCAATGCCGAGAAAGAAAAACTTTGAATGCTTACATCTTTTGTACAAGCACAGAGAATGGAACTTACAAATTATTATTCTGCTTCTGTGTGGTAACCTTGAAAGGTAAAACATGTCCCTGATATGAATAATGATTTCCATTCTGAAAATTTAATTAAACACAGTAACTTACTTTTTGGAAGGAAAAATACAGAATCCCTGGATAGAGGATTGCTAGACGATATGACGCTTTATGAAGGGTAAACACATGCTCACGCGATACAAAACACAGAAGTCAAAAATACCACAGAGAATTTCAACAAAACCATTTACCTTACAACTTCCCATCATGGGATTTACACAAAGGGGAGATTAAAACTTAACCAATAAATAATAATGGAGGAAACCCAGATGACAACACGCACTGTGTACGGTTTGTCTTAATACATGCATAAGACGCGAATCTAGAAAGACAATCGGGAAGGTTTTCCGAGTGCTTCTAAAATGCATAGGGTCTTGTAACTGTGTAACCAATAGGTAGGAAACTATCGCTCATGCCCTCGAGACCCCAAAGAGTTTTCTAGGCTTTACCTTTAGGTCGAACCAAGAAGGTGCGATCTTACACTAATGAGGGAGGTAAGAACCAAAGTGTGAAAGAAAGAAAAACTGTAAGCACATGCTATTAATATTACTATATTTTTGTATGAGTCCCTCAATCAACTCCAGAACAAACAAGAAAAACCAGTAAGATTTCTTAGTGACCAAATGTTACAACGTATGTTATGATAGGAAGCAAAGTCACATGGTAAGACAATCGGGGTACATCAACGAAATCCGTTATAGTATGACTAGCACAGCCGCTAACTTGCGGCTGGTGAACGCCGAAAGGCGGCTGTGCGAATA
>ML793226.1:7842-34195 GCA_009831015.1 Picea engelmannii
AGTAATCGAAAGTTGGGTTTGTACACTCCACTTCCAGTTCCTTCTCGACCTTGGGAAAGTATTTCCATGGATTTTGTTGGTGGTTTACCTATGTCGAGAAGAGGTCATGATTATCTTTATGTTGTGGTTGATCATTTTAGAAATATGTGTATTTTGATGCCTTGTACTAAGCAGGTAATAGCAGAACAAACGACACAATTGTTCTTTCAAAAAGTTTGGGTGCATTTTGGATTGCCTAAGTCCATTATTTCTGATCGGGATTCTCAATTTGTTGGAAGTTTTTGGTCGAGTTTATGGGCACTCATGGACACCAAACTTAAAAAGAGCATAGATTTTCATCCACAGACAGATGGTCAGACATAGGTGGTGAATCGTACAGTGGTACATCTTCTTCGTGCTTATTGCAGCAAGCATCCTAAACTTTGGGATGAACATTTACACTACGTTCAACATGCGTACAATCGAGCTAAGCACTCTTCGACTCAAACGTCGCCATTTGAGGCATGTTTTGGCTATTTTCCCAAGTCGCCTTTAGATTTTATCTTTGGGAAAGATATTGTTGTTGATGGTCAATATGACATTGATAGGGCAAAGAAGTTCATTGAACAAATTCAGTCGATACATCAAGTGGTGCAAGAGTAGTTGGAAAAGAGTCAGGCCAAGTACAAGACGAGACATGACAAGCATCGTGTTGATCACCATTTCGAAGTTGACGATGAAGTTTGGATTTACATCAGCAAGGAGAGGCTTAAAGGAGAAGGTAAAAAGTTGAAACCAATTCGATATGGTCCCTTCAAGATTGTTGACAAGATTGGTAACAATGCTTTTCATTTAGATTTGCCTCCTGATATGCAGATGTATGCAGTTGTTAATGTTGAGAATTTGAAGTTGTATGAGCCTCCATTGATTGATGATCAAGGAGAGGATGTTCATATTCCTTCCATAGATGATTTTTCTCTAGAGTATCTAACAGAACTGCAGGGAGACCATCCTTGACAGGAGAATGCGAACTTCGAAACAAGGAAATGTGGAGTATTTGTGAGTTGGTATTAAAGGGATGAATCCAAGCAAGGCCAAGTGGATTGAGGTTGGAAGGGTGAGGGAACTATAACCTCATCTTCACATAGACTGAGATAGTCTTTTGGAGGTCCAAAAGCTTCCCAATGGGGAGGTGTGATCAGGGGATCAAAGTTTGCTCAAATTTCAAAGTGCTCAGAATGTGACGAAAATAGTGCCATTGCATCTGTGTCGTCTTCCTGATTTCGGCGATATATTTACTTTTTCAAATGGACTTTGTATGGAGAAGATATCACGATCTGTTCGTCAAGCCAAACATGCAAAAAAAAATTATGTTGACTGTACCAGTTCGTACAGTCTATACAATCTGACATGGCAGGACCGTACAGACCGTATGACTGTATAGTGGTGACGTGGAAGATGTTGATTGGTTGGCAATTGTCAAATCCGGGAGCGACACATGTCTTTTGGTGGTCAATGGTATGAGGACATGTGGCCCAATCCGTGGGCGCGACGTGTCACTCATTGTTTGGTTTTTGGTTGTATGTAAAAATGTTATGGGAGTCCACGGGGTTCGACCCCCGGACCTCCCCCACTATGTAAGCCTTCACAAGTCCTCCGCTAACCAACATGTTGTCGATTGTTTCTTAATATGTATGCGGGTAATATTGTATTTAAGTTGCATTTTGTATCGTTTTGGTGGGGGGTGGGGCCGGGGGCTAGCCCCGACCCATGGTCCTATTACATAACACATGTGCCCATGTTATATGCTCACGGTTGTTGGCGCGGGGTTTTGATATGACCCTTGGTCACATGTCGTATGCCATATGCCCACAACCTAGAGTGCGGAGGAAGTATCAATGGTTATAACCATTAACCACTTTTGCCCATGCGCGAGGTCACATTACGCCATATGCCTAGGTACCTAGGTGGTTAGGGGCTGGTTTGCACCGTTGGCACGGTTGCACCTTGTGCTAGGTTTTCATGCTTTAAAATGCGTGTGAGCCAGGTTCAATCAAGAAGGGTGCATTTTGTAGATTCAGAGACAACAAGCTTGAAGAGGGGGACTTCCAAGAGGCCTAACGTCTTCGTTTTTCGACCGATTGAGATGCCAAAAGAGCCCAGATAGGGGTTTTGGGATGCTCTGAAGCCATTGGAACAGCCGATTTGTCAATTTGAGCATTGTAATACATGTTTTTGAGCACTTTTTGAGCAATTAATAATAATGATCCATTAGAAGCTAGACTAGGAGATGTAGCCCATAAGAGGGGTGAACTCCTTTATCAATTGTTGTGTTTATGTGATTATGTTCATTGATTATGTTGCTGTCTATGTGTAATTTGCATAAGTAATCCTTTAAATCTATGTGTTGCAAACTGATCCTTTTGCTTTAAACACATAACTTTCACTTGCAATAAATTTCAAGTTTTTCAAGTCTTGTTCATTTTTAGATCATTTGGAAGCAGACAGACTATTGAGATATCAGGGAAGCATGTACATCTCTGAATATGGGGATATTCGAAGTATCATACTGAAGGAAGCCCACAGAGAACTTTATTGTGCACATCTGGGTGTGAAGAAGATGTACATAGACATGAGGAAGCTTTTATTATAGATAGGCATGAAGCACGATGTAGTCCATTTCATCGCCAAGTGCCTAGAGTGTCAACAAGTGAAAGACAACCACCATCAACCGACAGGCCTCCTACAACCACATGATGTTCCTATTTCCAAGTGGGAAGTCATTTCTATGGATTTTGTTGTGGGGTTTCCGCTCACATCTCATAGGCACAATATCATTCTTGTGATAGTTGATAAATTAACCAAGAGTGCTCATTTTATTCCGGTTAGAGACACTTACGATGTCATTGATGTGGCACATGTGTTTGTAAGTGAGGTCATCTGTTTGCACGGGATACCTAAGAAGATCATTTCAGATAGGGACTCAAGATTCACCTCTAGGTTTTGGAAAAGTTTGCAATCAGCGCTGGGGACTCAGTTGAACTTAAGAACAACTTATCATCCTGAAACAGATGGGAAAACTAAGAGAGTAAATCAAGTCATGGAAGACATGCTTAGGATGTATGTCATGGATAATCAAACGCATTGGGAGAAGTACCTACCTTTGGTAGAGTTTTCCTACAATAACATTTTTCATAGCTCCATCAAAATGCCACCCTACAAAGCTCTGTATGGAAGGCCATGCAGAATGTCATTTAGTTGGGATAGATTAGAAGACCGAGTAATAGTTTGGCCAGAATTGATTCAAGAGATGGAGGAACAGGTGATTCAGATTAGGCAGAGAATAAAAGAAGCAAAGGGTAGGCAGAAAAGTTATGTGGATGCACACAGGACGGATCGTAGTTATAAAATGGGAGACCAGGTTTTCATTCGTATCAGGCCTAATAAGAGTACCATATGGTTCGGGAAGGCGACAAAGTTGTCGCCTCGATTTATAGGATTGTTCAGAATCCAAGAGAAAATTGGAGCCATTGCCTATTGTCTCGTACTGCCACCCCACTTGCATAAAAATCATAATGTTTTTCATGTATTTGTTCTACGTCATTATGTTGTTGATTAATCACATAATCTAAATTGGAAGGAATTGTACGTATCAGATGCGGGAACTCTCACAGTAGAACCGTTATGCATATTAGATCGTAGAGTCAGACATCTCAGGAACCCTCTGGTAGACCAAGTTAAGGTCCAATGGCACAAGTATAGTCCAGGATTTTCTACTTGGGAAGACGTCGAGACACCACGACGAGATTATCCCTCACTTTTTTGACCACCTCGAGAATATGTTTCTTGAAGGTTGGGTGTATGTAACACCACCTTCTGACTTAGACCGCCAAGATTACCTGAGGCCTACACACCTTTATTTTTTATTCACAAGTGAAACTATTAAATTATACACTTGAACTTTTAAGACGTATGGATCTTTATGAATGTTTAAATGTATTTGGATAATGATGGATATGATGCAATATATTGTGAGAATGTAAATTTTATGAATGTTTAAATGTTATTGATGATGATGGATATTATGTGATCTACTTTGTGAATGTAAATTATATGAATGTCTAATTGTTATTGATGATGATGGATGTGATGCGTCATATTGTGTGAATGAGAATCCTATGAAGGTTTAAATGCTATTAGAATGATATTGGATATGATGCAATCTATTTTGTAAATGATAATTTTATGAATGGGTTTCGATAATTGAATTATGGGATATTATGAGATCTATTTCTAACTTGAAAACATTGATGTTAAAGTTGTTGGTACATGGATACCAAATTGAAATAATGGTTGTATGCAATTACATGATGATAATGCATAGAAATGTATGATTTTGTGTTACAGACTAATCTGCAGGTTATGGGCTATGAAATAGCCAAGGGATAATGATGATGAAAGTGGATGTCATGACCACTGGCCGAGAAACAATATGGTATGAATCTTTGTATGTGAAATTATATTGGTTTGGATGCATTACTATGATATGTGGACCAGTGTAGGATTTCAATTGTTGAGACTGCCCAAAACTGAATAGACGATGACAAAACTCCTAGCAACATGGTGCCACTGTATATTCCATTGTAGGGTGTGGACCCTAGTACTGTTAGGAGGGGTGGAGGCATTTCCTACCATGTATCCTCCGAAGCCTGAATTCATGGGAGGACGATGTTAGCTCACGCTCCCCTAGACGTGTGATGATGACTGTCAATTTTCTGTTGGGGAAGCTTGGTCAAGACAGTGACACTTCCTCTTATGTGTTCTATTTAGAGTTAGATCAATATAGTTAACGCTCCAAGATAGTCCAACAGAGGAAGGATAGGAATGGAAGGTGGAAGTAAGTTAGGGAGAAATGATGAGTAGAGATAGTTGAGAGAATATGGAGATTTGTCTTATGGTGGAATTTATTGTTTTCCTTCCGAAAAGAAAATGGATATATATGAATATTCATAATTATGTAACTAAACTACAATTTTCTAAATAACATTGTTGATCTAGATAATAGTAATTAAAGGATTTCGCAAACATTTGATTGGTTTATTGTCTTTTATAAAATGAATAGTCTTGTTGAATGGATTGGATGCATATGGAAATTACTATAGAGATGATAGTTATTGATATTAGTACATGAACAAGACTTGTATGTACTAGCTACACATGCATTTCTTGCACATGTACACTAGTATGAATGAGTTTCTTGGCTTACTTACTAATAATGACAGTTATTTGTTATGAATATGTGAACCATGTTTCTTTTCCTTTGTATCATAAAATACTTTAACTTTAGGATGAAGTTTCATTAAGGGTGGGTGTATGTAACAAGTCTAGTTAAATGATTGCTTAAAGTTTATCAAGTATAATTAATTAAATAATTAACTGTCCTAATTTATTTTAGTTAAACAATGATTATTTATTAATAATATTATTTATTTATTTTTTATTTTTTATATCTGCTGATTGATTAATTAATTAATTAATTAACTCACTTAAGGTTTGGGTAATGAATTAAAAGCTTAATAATTTTTATTTATTTATTAGAAAACTTAATGTATGAAGGATAAGGCATTGAATGGATGGATAGGGTATTGAATGGAGGGATAATGTGGGTGGCATTAAATGAAGGGAGGAGGCAGTGAATGGAAGGAGGATATGAGGGGGCAAAGGCATTTGGGAGAAGGAATTTTGGAATTATGGGGAAAGGGGGCATTTTGAGAGCAGGGATTGTATTTGCGAAATTTTTTTGGTTTGGAGTTTGGGTGGACTGTTACAGGGGTGCACCAGGTTGCTAGGAGTTTTGGGCTCAGGGGCCAGGAATCCTCAGGGAATCCTGGAGCTAGGGAGCCGGATAAGCTCTGTTCCTAGCTGGCAGGGAGGAAACATTCGATTTTGGGCAGAGTTTGGGTAGACCAACAGTGAGGATAAACGAAGATTGGAGAAACAACATAAGACATAGGTATGTATTTTCATGATTTTAGGTAGTTATCATTAAGTTGTTGAATATGCTGTGTTATGTGATGGTTACCTGTTTTAATTTATGTTGAATAAATTATGGTTAAATGATGAAGATTAAATAGTACATGATAACATTTAGTTACTCTTTATTTTTAACTTGTGTTTTATAAGGCTCCATAGAGACAGAGACCTTACATCAAGAATAACAATGCTAAGTAAATAATTAACAAAAAAAAATCAATATTCATCATAATCTAAGAAACAACATATATCTATAAGTATATTACAACTAGTCATCAATAAAATAAAATTGAAAGAGGATGATGATTCCAAAACACCATATCTAACCATTCAAATGTAAACACATCACACCAAACAATGTGGTGTTGCAAATATCTATACATACATACACGTATAGATAAATAGACATGGAAATTATAAATTGAAATATTTCATTTATAACTAAATTAAATGTTTAATTTAAAAGTATTTTGATTAATAAATGAAGGTTGATTAACAAACAAAGGTTGGAATAAATTATCTATTATTATTCTTAATCGAAATATGAATATTATCATTTGCATTATTACCTTCTTATATGTATCCATGCATAAATATGTATAAGTGGACTTGTAAACATGTATCTAACCATACATGAAAAGCATATACATGATGTTTATCCATAACATGTAACCCTAAATATCATTAAGTGATCGTGTAAAATTAAATCTAAATGTTTTATGGCTTCCCCTTCCAAGAATCTTTTTCATTGTGTGATTCGTGTATAAATTTTCTCTTTATTATTATGCATAATCTAATTTAATATATTAATTATAAATTCGAATCAAGCAATTAATTCCTTTGAATTCTTAGATGAAATAAATAAGGGCATTCAGGGTAATCATTTTCATTAACCTCATTTTGATATACAATCATTTATCTTCAATAATGTCATTACCCACATAAGTACACTAGAATTGTAAAATTAAATGCACAATTGGTTATGAGGTGGTAAATAGCAAAGATCGTTCTAAAATTAATGAGCATTTACACCTACAATTTATTAGTAATTGGTAAAAGAATAAGATTCTTAAAATGATGAAATGCAGGGAAGGTTTCATTTCAATGTCATAGAATAGTCTAAAGCTAGATAAGCAAATACATGGAAACTTTTTAATTTTAATTAATACTATTTCACCACTATTTAAAATACAATGTAATTTTACTGCTATTTAAAATGCAATGTAATTGTATAAGGATAATTTTAAATATGTTAATTTTGTTTCATATGATTCCCTATATGCATATACATCAGTATATGCAGGTTAGCACCCTTTCTGTTCCTTTTAATAGAAATGTGTGATAGATGATGTTAGTTATATTTTTTCTATGGTATAGGTAGATTATTCTTAATGCATGGAAATGCGCATAACAGTTATATAATAATCCTTGCCCTTCCTCAAGATTCTAAAGATGCTAGACATTATAATCTGTAAATTTCCTAGATATCATTTTGTTTTCCTATAGACACCTTCCGTATTGCAATATTCATACATTAGTTACCACAAAATTGTGAATCTCCTAAGTAGTGTTAATACCATGGGATATTGTATGTGAATAAGAAATTACTCACGGTAAAGTGACTTACCTTGGTTACAACTCATCCATTTCTTAATGTTATGGTATCCCTTAACCCGACATATTTTTTTTTACAAGATGGAGATAGTGAGTACATGCTCTAGAATGTTAGGAGAAGAACTTTAGTAATGCCATAAAATTGATATTGGTTTGTGTTTGTTGACAATTTTGATGAAATGATATTTATCATTAATTGATGATAATGTTGATATTTGATATTATTGACGATGATCTTGATTGATTGATGACAATTTTGTGATTTAGTGTTATTGATGGAAAATTAATAAAGTTTAGGATATGTTCATTGATATTTGATTTGTAATATTAATGATTGAGACTATTAAGGATATGATTAATATTGATGATCTGGAAGACATTAATGGTTTTTTAACGATTCAATGGCATGGACTTTATTGATTTCAATAATGATAACAACAATGATAATACCAATGTTTAGTTGATGGTGCTTGCTTTGAATACCGTTGATGATTTGTTGATGATCTCATGATATTCATCGTTCGATTCATGGTACTTATGACACTAAGGATATCGACTATTTCGATTAGTGATGAGGAAAAGGATTTGATGATATTTGAAGTTGATGTTATTGATAATCTTAGCATCTTTGATGATTATGTTATCCTTTGTTGATGTTAATGATAATTTTTAGATGACATTGTTGATTCTATGATGATTGACATAAGAATATTAATAGTCTTGTTGATTCCAATGTTATGCATGTTGATTTGATAATGATTTTTTATTATCGATGTTGATTTTTTATTTATCTTAAGGAATGGATGATGATGTGTTGATATTAAGATTAATTTTGAAAAGATTATATCAATGCTATAGATGAATTGATAATGATCTGATGATGTCAATAATGTTAATAATGTTGTTTGATTCAATAATGTAGACTTGATTATATTGATGGTATTGTCAATACTAATGAATCAAATAATGTTGATTGATGTCAATGATTTAATTTAATGATGTGATTCACGGAGATGATACACTATAATTAGAATAAAAATTGAGAAATCATTATTCTTGGTATTTTATATTGACTTGGCTTCAAGGCCATATCCCTTTTAGAGTAGAGGGATTATAACAACCCCTAGTGTAGCAATTTTTTATACGATCTTGATTTTTTATTGGTTATTTATATTACACCTTATGAGAACTATTAGGAGATGATGTTTTGGAGTCATCATCACCTTGTTGGCTGTTGTGATTGGTTTGTTATGTTGTACATTGAGACTTATGTTGTTACCTGATGATTACTATGAGTATCTTGTATATGGGAGATGATGCGTATTATTTCTAAATAATTGTAAATATTGATGTATTGTTGAAGATGTTATTTTTGTTATGATGCATTTCAAATTCATGATTATTGTGATGCTTCATGTCTTATATGTTTACCAATAATATTTGGAAAATATAACCTCCTTTCGTTTCATGCATTCATAAAGAGGTGGGTAATTACAAACAAGGGAAAATGGATCATGTTCAATCAGTGAAAGAACCTATTGTTCATGATTATAAGGATATGGATTGTAAAATAACTTTAAAAATTCTTATCAAAGTTTACTATAGTAAAAATCCCATAGGAGGGGAGCTATAATTCATTTTTTACCCACTTCTTAACACTTGTAATTTTTCTCCCATGCCTAATTTCACCCATCTATGAATGTATAGGAGGAATCCAAAGGCCAAAGTAAAATCTTGGGAGAGACCTATTACACTGGAGAGACTAACAATTATATGCCTACAATGTAGGAGGGGGTTAACTATTATGGGATCATTGGGAATTTCTATCTTGAGAAACATATCTATATAAATTATGAATTTATGAGACCAAATTTATAGCTTCACTAACCTAGTCTATGTAGTTAGATGGGATTGGGATCATACCCGAACAACAAGGGGTACTAATGCGCCTTTGTGCCAGAAAATTGTTCATTTTGGGTGCTTGGGATGCCCTTACTATATATGATACTTAACTAACTTGGGATGCCTAGAAATCATTTTTATACTTGAAATAAAGGACATGGATAAAAAATAGAAGTACAATTTTACATTGCAAATAATTTTGATACATTGAAGTGATAATAAAATCAGATTTAAATCATCAACATGAATACTCAAATTAGGAAAATTTGTCATAAATATTTCTTTATAAAATGTGTATTCCTAGAGTATGATTCAGATCCCACCCTCTCATAGGGTTCACGTGACCTCTTGGTCTAGGATCATTCTAGTTGGGAGATGAAATTAGCTCACAGGTTCCCTACGAGCCCAAAATATTGATGCAAAGACCATTAAACCTTCTTCCCTATTTTGAATTCTCCTTTTTGGGAGTCACTGAGTGCTTACAAAGCCTCCACAGAGACTAAAGGCCAAAACCATGGGCCAAAGCTTCAAACCCCAAAATTTTTGAAACTTCAAGAATTCTTATCCCTCTTATCTCTTAACACGGATTCCTTGAAAAACCGAACACTAAGAGACTAGATCAATGGTAAAAATTGAACTTTGAGATCAACGACCTAGATTATATTTTTGGGCTTCAGAGATATTTTCATGACGCCCTTTTTCCACAACTTTCTTGGATCATCGAAAAGTGCTTTCATCGGGTATCAGATCAACGGTCCACAAGATTCGATAAAATGGATGGCCCAGATCAATTCCCTCCAGGCTTCAGTGATATTTTTCGGTTGTCAAACAACACAATACTTTATATCTCTTGATGTTGAAATGTCGGATAAGTTATCTTGCCTCCACGTTTCCCCTCTTAGATCGATCACTATGATTCATTTCAATGATTTTCTCCTTGTCTCCACAATGCTTTGATTTCACTAAAGTGCAGAGTTCCAAGACTGTGGGATATTTCACCATGCGTCCTCTCCGACAGACAGTTGGGATTAACTCTAGGGCTTCGTGCCTCCATGAGTCTCCACAACACCATGCTACATTTTCTCTACAGAGCCAAATATTCAAACCTATGGATCCACTTCCATGTACCCTTCCTAAAATCAATGGTCCAGATCTACTTTGTACTTTGAGACTCTGAAGAGATCAACCTCTTCATCCCACTATTCTCAAGGAGTATCTATCCTGCAGACTGCCTAATCTAAAGATGCATTTCCTTTATGATGGATGACTTGGATGAACTCCAACCTTCAGGACTTTAGGAGTCATCCACTCCTACTTCCGCAAAAATTCTTGTTCATCGGAGTACATGATCTATTGATGTGTGTCCTTGGATTTTTTAGATGACCATGATTGAATGCCACCTTCGTGACTTTGGGGGTCCCAAAATATCCAAACACCAAATTCTTTGAATGCACGAAGTCTGAAGGACTTTGTTGATTAACCTGTGCAAAGATCCTCCTTATTCGACAGTTTTCCATACCCCTACAAACACCCAAATGGATCTTTACTGTATATCTTGATCGTCGATAACTCCTCCTTTTAAAACTTGATCTAGAATTCCTCCAAACATGCACAGTATTAAAGACTTACAAGGTTAAACCCCACACTACTTCTCCATATGTAAGAGTGAAAAAAGACCCTGGATCCTCCCAAATAGATATCCATCGTTCAAACTTTAAATAAGAAATCATCTCCTCCTTGAAGATTTTGACTTCTATCCTTCTAGAGCTTGACTGCAAGAGACAAATAGAGTCTTTGTCACCCCCTGTGCACTCCTATGATACTTTAAAGATTTAGACTTATAAATTTTATAACGCCTTCTTGTGGAACTTTTATACTCTTTATCTCTTTTAAGCTTTGTTCCTTCAAGGTTTATAGACCTTTGATGCACTGCTTGCATCCCTGAAAATTCTAATGAATTTCAGACTTAGAGATTTTTCAGAAAATTTTAGGCATAGATATTTTGAAGAAAATATCCCTTACACACTCCTTGTGTTTGTCCCTTTTGAACATCTTCAACACTTAAAGAAAGTGTTGTCCTGATGCACTCCTTGCACGAGTCTTCTCAAAAGTTTTCTCTCCACTGAGAAAATGTGGACTCTCTACACTTCAACTAAAACATTGTGCACTCCTTGCACTTCCACTGTAAATTCAAGTTATCTCTCTTGAGATTCTGAGTCTATCTCGACTCATCCTACACACTCCTTGCCGATACTATGCACTCCTTGTACTAGGAATCTCAAAAGAGAAAATAAATGACACTTATAGAAACAACAAAGGTTTCCACTCTTAACCATGAAAAACATAATCATGCATAAAATATACATAAACAGATAAAACATAGAGAGCATAAAGTAACATCACATGTACTCAAATAAATCAGATGAACAAAACACCATACAATTGGAATCAAACATCTATGTTTGTATTCATTTAGTAAAATATGTACATGGATTCATACAACTCTCTGCAACTCTTCATAAGCTTCAACAACTCTCTCAGCAACAATAACAATAACATTCAACAATAACTATAATATTCGACAGCCTCATTTGGGCATACAATACATGTATTTATACAATGAGCGACTTCTTGAGATTTCCCTCTAGACTACATGAGAGAAATCCTATCACAATTAATTCACTCATCTACTAAGGACTATTCATTGAATGGAAATTACATTCAGATATGAGTTGATAGTCACTATATGTACAACCTTATGTGCTAATTAAAATGATTACAATCCTTGGCAGTTGTATGTGATGGCTCTTGCCTCAAAATATTTAACAGCTTTAAATTATGATCTTGTCAAAACAGAAAGACATGCTCCTCCTTGGAATTCAAAAATAACTTCAAATGCACGTGTTGGGTGTTGAGTTGTCCTCCACCTAGCTTCTTTAATGTTGATGGAGATGCTCCTGCACTAGAGTACATATTTGAAGATGGTGTGAATGTAAATATCCCAAAGTACATGCATTGTGCCATATTTTCACATATTTATTACATATTGGCATCTTTTTCACAAATTAAAAATCGGGATTTCATGACCAAAGACTGAAATGGATGATAAATGAATTCAATGAATCTTACTTCCCTCACCAATGCTATATGCACCTCAAAAGTTAATGTTTGTATTTCTTTTGTTTTATTGAAGTAAATCAAACCCTGTAATTACTAGGACCAAAGTTCTTCTACACATACTACAAATGGATAAACAATATTTGCTAGTTATTTCCCTAATTTATAAATTAGGAAACTTAAAAAACCTATTACAACTTAATTATTTATAGAAAAAAATCATTGCATCGAAGCATGTTATGGATCTATGTATTTTCAACCTTCTCATAGAGTTGCTCTCTATAATCATAATATGTAAAATATACCGACAATCATTTTATTCAAGCAATTATGAATGCACAAATGGAACTCAACTATTGATCTCAACAAAAAAAGTGATTATGGGCTAGGAGATTTGCATCCCTAGCTAGGAGAAAAAACATTTTCCTAAACATCATGCTCTAAGGAAATGAAAATTGATGTTCCTATGGTTTCCATAGTACCATGTGTAGGTGCATTGGAAACGATAGGTACAAGGGGAATCTAAATGTTTGGCGTAATTGGGCCATGTAATACTCTTACCTATTGCTACAATCATCTTGAGTCAAACTAGTTAGGTGCATGAATTAATGATCTCATATGAATATCATACAGATGTAAATTTTAAATTTTAACCACTTGTAATATACATGTGAGGTGACGGTAGTGGATGTGACCATAGTAGATTCAACACTAGAAGATGGTTCCAAGTAGACATGCCAAAAATATAGTGTACAATGATGCTCTCACTCAAACTGATGATGAGTATAGTGGTGAGTAAAAGGGAAACAATATCACCATGTGGAGGCACACTAGAAGGGCCTCATAGAATAGGCATCATGCATCTCAATGTTGATATTATGAGTTTATTATGAGTTGATCATGAATAGGGATAAATAGAATATTCATCTTCTTTCAATAGTTAATATGATTTAATAGTTTATCTTATTTTTATGTATATACATATTGTGAATGAATATTATGTAGCTCACATTATATTAATTTAATTTTATTATTATTATTATTTTAATTTTGTATAATATTTTATATTAAACTGATATATATTCATACCAATGTTATAAACATATTATGGACATTACAAACTCTTAAGTACATTGATTTAGAATACACCTTTTTCTCTTGATACACTAACATAACACAATTTCCATATTTATATTTTATATATTTTCTTGTGGATAGACCCAAATTATTACCTGAAACCTCATCTAAAACATGGTGTAACTTGAATAAATTGAATAATGTAACATATTAAAAAAAAAAAAAATTACAAAACAAATATAAATTCAACATAATAAAATAATAATAATAAATATTAATAATATAAATCAAATAAACATTTTTCCATATGTTACATTGAATATTTTATTTTATATTTTACCATGTTTCATTTTATTTTAAATTTCATAAATAAAATTCCCATATACATTTAAATATTTTATTTTATATTTTACCATGCTTCATTTTATTTTAAATTTCATAAATAAAATTCCCATATACATCTCTCATCTCCATATACTAAAGAGTAGCAAGATTCTCCTACGTATAGGAATTATTTGACTTATATTCATCTCCATATACTAAAGAGTAGCAAGATTCTCCTACGTATAGGAATTATTTGACTTATATTACCATACTTCATAATAAATCATTCGTTTATTTCGTCAAAAGTTACAGTCATGCTTCTTTCGGCCTTACCACATGAGGGAGTTTCCCAATTTACAATAGTCTGCTCCACTCATGCATGCACCGATCTCTAGTGTCAAAATGTCAAGCGGCGTGTCTTCTATAGGACATAAGAAAGCATTAACTTACACCAACCACAAGTGGGCACATCCATCGCACTCCAAGGGAGTATGTTGCCTTTAGGTTTTGGTGGGGCAATGCCTCTACAAAAATCTGAGCCACATGGTAACCATAATTACATACTTTTATGATGACAGCAAGACTTCACTGAGAGTACTCATCGATAACTTTTAACTACTATCAAAATCTATATCTACAAAACAACGTGCACCTTTTGGGTTGAAAAAAAGACAAACCATCATAATAATTTACAACTATAATATCCTTACATGCGTACATCTTATTTTTAAAGTGAGTAGTTAATTCTACGTATATAAACATTTAATCTTTTGAATTATTAAACAATACCAAAGATACTTAAAAATATGTTTGTTTGTTTTTTATGTCTAAGCACGTGGAAATATCTCTATGGATCTCAAACACTTACACTAATATATCAAACACTGAATTATTAAACAATACCAAAGATACTCAAAAGGCTTTTTTATGACTAAGCACGTGGATATATCTCTATGGATTTCAAACACTTACACTAATATATGGTATCCTTTTATACAGATAACTGTATGGAAGTTGAATAAATATGTGTATTATGCCACTTTTTTTTCCGAAGAAAATTGCACTTTTATATTAATAATAATATAAATTGTTTACTCCTCAGTTCCATACTGAGGAGTTCTAAAAAAAACTTTTGTTTCAAAAAGGATGATCTCTAAATCATAGATCATGATATAGCTGAGATATAACCCTCAAGCATTGAATGAAAATACCAAAAAATCTCTTCATGGAAAAGAAAAAAATCTAGACTGATAACAAAAACCTAAAGTTCAAAATCAACCCTGAAAAAACTTAGTACATATGTATGAATAGTGGGGGGGCCTCTTAACCATCCTTCCATAGGTTGTATGCAATAAGTCCTGGAGATTAGTGAAGGGGCTTCTTTGATTGTAGATCAGCCTGCTTATTTCCTTCTCTGTAGATATGTGCAAATGATATGGTTCTGAAAAAAGGAATGAGATCCATTATTCTATCCTTCCATCCTTCTAGATTGGCCACCAGTGTAGCTCCTTTTTTATTGAGCCAATCTATAAAAATCTTAGAGTCACCTAGAACATGTTGCTCATAAATAGAAAGTCTAGTAGAAAGTAATAAGGTTGCCTAGGCTCCCATAAGCTCAACCATGGAATTGGTGCCCCTACCACAATTTAATGTCCATTTATATACTGTATGTTCATGTAGATTTATGACTCCTCCCGCGCCACAAAGAGATCCATTTAGTTGTGTTTCCCCATCAAACTAGGCAAGGATTTTATCAACAGGAAGAAGAGGAGTAATCCTGGGATTCAAAACTTTTGTAATAATACTCTTCAACCCCACTGCTCCCATAACAGTGTAAACAACACGCTGCATCGAAGGGCTCCTATCCTCAAAGAGCGCTTTGTTCCAATCCAGCTAGATGTTCCAACAGAGATAAGCAGGAAGAGATTGATAATGAGAATTCTGAGAATTCTAGTTGTAGAAACACACACTTAAAGAGGTGCTTGTCCATCCTTATTTGAGCTCTAGCAACTATTTTATCTCTCACCACACTGATATGGAGAAAACACAGTTGACAAAGATTTTTTTAGTTGATTCTCTTTGTTTCCTACAAAGGTAACACATACCGGGTCCCTGCCATCCTCTGTTCTGCAAGTTTTCCCAAGTCATAATTTTGTTTTCAGCTATAAGCCATACAAATAGTTTTTGTTTCAATGGACAGTCCCAACTCCACAATGTCCTTCTCTATCCACCTATCTTATAGATCCAAATCTTATTTGATAGTGTTTCATATACATTTTTGAAATAGTGTTGTCTCGACTTATCCCCACCAATCTAGATAAGATGATAGGATTTGTCCACAAGCTTAACGCATGAATCTATCAGGTTCATTCTATATGAGTCCCATTGAACAACCATATTTGCTTCCAATCCCAATTCATCATTGCAAATCCAATTTTGTGTAATCGAACTCCTGTTCGATACCCAGCTCACCTGAAAGAGAAGGTGTGTGTTCTTTTGATGTAGGAAATCTATTAATTCAATGGATAAGAAAGAGTCTAGCCCCAGTCCAAAAATAACATCACAACCAACTAAAATAGAATAACCCGATCCCAGTCTCCAGGCAATCCAGTGGAGTATTATCGATAAGGTATTGCGAAAATTCTTCCATGACTATGAACCATAGTTATAAAATACTATTGCAGACCATATCCATGATGTAACAACATCATGTGGAAAATACTTGTCCCTAAGAACATTTTTTCATAATCCCAGAGTCATCAAGGCCTGCCATAGAGATTTTGCAGCCAGAGCCTTGTGAAAGATAAATATGTTGTGCAGCCCCCGCCCACCATAATGTATTGGTTTTTTGATACAGATTGAATTGCACGAATGAAATACACTCTTGTTTTCTGTACCAGACCAGAAAAAGGTAAAAATCATCATTTTAATCTTGTTTAGAATCGAAATCGACAGGTGTGCAAGCAACATCCAGTAAACAGGGAGAATCTCCAATAAAAATTTAATAAGAACTAGGCGACCCCCCATGGAGATCCATTTGTTACACCAATGGTTTAATCTTGCCTCATACCTAACAATGAGCCATTTCTAGTCAACCTCCTTGTAACGACATGGCTTCAATCGGTATCCCAAGTAGATGAAACCTGTAGATAAGTCAGAATTTGTGTAAGGAAGAATAACATTAAGGAACTGTAATGTATCCAGTGTAACTCCTGATAACAAGTAAACATATTTTTGAATATTTATAACCAGTATCGATGCTTGACATAAGTCCTAAATAATAGTGTGTATCACTACCAATTCAGTAGGTGAGGCTCTAGACATTATGAGAATGCCATCAACAAAAAGGAGGTGGAGGACTTTTAGAGTTCTGGAGACCTTAATTCCAGTGAGCAATCCCTTGGTTTTTTCTTTCTTTAATGTGAGGCTAAGAGATTCCACCTACTTACCACGATAATTTTGGAATTCACATAAAATCGGGTAAGTGATGATGATGGCTATTAATGTTCATTGAAACTAAATAATAGTGTATCCAATCTTAAAAATGGTAGAGAATTACTTGATTTGTTTTAGAATTTTATTTTTGTCCCTGTAAGATTTAAGAGAACCATTCCTAAATCACCATAGTTTTGATGACTTAAAAGTTTAGGTTGGTATGATAACAAATATTTTCAATTGAGTTTTAATGTGGGTGTACGTATGACATTCTAAGATAAAATTATTTCTATCTTCAACCCTCTTATTGTCATAGAGATGACAAATTCTTATGACACATGGAATTTTAGGAACTATCCAACATTCTAGGGAGCTCATAAGAGTTTGTTTTTTATTTTAGCAATATCTATTTTAATATTTACACTAGTTAAAACAAAGAGATACTTTTGATATTCATGATTATAGTTGATCATCTCATCAAAGTATCTTAATTTTCTATTATGTTCTTAAATTTTAATTGTATCACAATATCTCCTCAAATTTAGATGTAATAATCTTTTTAGTATTATTGTTATTCTGCAAAGTGACATCTTCCTCGATACCCCAATGACTTAGCCAAGACTTCACATCTTTATGCCATACCCACTTGAGATGCAAGCGATATTGTCTAGAGTTTGAAGCAACCATGGGAGGGCTTTTGTATTCAATGTTCCTTATCTTGTTATTGTGCATTAAGTACCTATTCATAACAATCCTATCAATCGGGGAAAGATTCTCTTATATGAGAAAGAAAGGATAGATTGTATTTCCTTTAATTTTTTGTTTATAATGATAAGTTATTTATGGCCCCTAATAAATAATTAACATTCTAATTTTGGGACTCACATATAAGGTGGTATACGATAAATTAAATTTATTTTTGAGGACGAAGGGCTATAATTGGTTTTGATTCACAAAAATCATGGTGAGTATAAGGATAAGTTAGAGTTAATTGTTTTAAAGAAGGATTAAAATAGGTTAGGATTCACATATTATGTTCAGTAAAAGGACAGGTTAGCGCTAGTTGTTGGGAAGAATTGTTAAATTTAGTTTCTATATATATGTGGTATGAAGAGATATACAATTTTCTTCTTCCATTTATTCATATATATCCTTCATAGTAGTGTTTGTTGACTTCATAAGCCTTTGGTCATGGTTACCAAGCAATCTTTTTTACTATGGAGACAACGAATTTTTTTTTGAGTAAGAAACCAACATTGGAAATAGTACAAGTGAAAAATCAGAAGCTCATTAAGGAGATTAAAAGTGTACAAGTTAAAATTGATAATTTTTCCAACCTTAGGCTACCCAAACCTTTCGATGGGAATGATTGATTAAGTCTATAAACTGATTTCATTGATAGTGTATATCGGGAAAGAGATAATGTTAATAAAATAAAGAAATTTCAAAATAGTACCTTAGCTGTCAATATATTTTTCTATTGATTTATTTACATATGAAATTGTTTTTATCCCTGACTAATTTTGTTAGCCTATCATTCGTACTTTCATATTAATCCATTGTAGAGTTACTTGTGTCACATCATAAGAACTTTTTTATTTCACTTGCGACAGGTGATCACTAGAATCTTTTAATGAAATTATTGATGAGTCAAACATTCACTAGGATTTCCAAGAAAAAAATGAGGTACATACAACATCTGCATTGTTTTCTAGTGATTTTATTATAGCATGTGAGTCAAAATGAAGGAGACACTGCATATTGTTGCAAAGGAAAACATTATTCCAAAATGCATAAGAAGGTGATAAACTCATATAAAAACGATATAATCAATCATGGAGAATAGTTTCACTCTACTACTGTGATTTCATTTGTATTGTCCTTCTCTTGTGTTTCATATATTTTTTTTATCCTAATTTGATTAAGAACATAATGAACTAATGTGAAATATTGCAATTTAGGAACACAAATATTGCAATGTAAGAACACAAATATGGTATGAAAAACATTCTATTAGTGTAAGAATGCTGAAAATTTGTGTAAAAAATACATTGGATAGAATAGTGTTAGATATCTTCTAGAATATATGTATCTACTAAACCCATTCATAGAACGCCTATAAATAAGGTGTACAATCTACATTTTATAATAATGTCAAAACACCTAAAGGGAAAAACCCTAATATTTTCACTCGTTACTATATTTTAGGTCATGTTTATCAGGTTACAAATATGATTTGCATAATGAGATGGATTCATAAAGAATAGGAATTGAAACCTAAGAAAATATTAGAAGGCATTGAAAAATGTGTTTATATTTAAGGACCAAAAAAGTACAAAATCTATCTATATCTATAACATCCCACTTTGGCGCACTTAGAAAACTTATTCTTTGAGGACACTTGCTCGCAAGTGATTTGGATTTTTATGATGATAAAACATTTATCCTTGATGATGATGCATTCTAATAGATGACATGATGTTTTACTTCTTTGACATAAACAAGTGCTATTGACTCAGTTTATTTGAGTGTGTAGGGTTTTTGACCTGGAGGATGCAGAGGCATCAACGGAACCCTTGGACTCCGGATTGAGTCAGGGAGTGTGCTATTTGAGTTGATTTATTTACCATGATATTTATTGATTTGATGATATGTTGTTGACATGTTCTGACATGATGGTTGATGATGCAGGCTGACGATAGCTTTCTGACCAGACTCACATATGGAGTAAAGGGGCCACACATGATTTCCAGAGAGGTTGAGGGAGAGGTGTGGACAACATCCCTGCCACAGCCTACTAGCACTCCCGTCGTGGCTCGAACTGTAGGTTGATGATTACCTAGTTCGAGAGGATCCACGATGTCATGAGGGAAGACTGCAATAGTCGCTCATGATGATTCTAAGGGGCACACAATAAGGCGGGGGCCGTATTCCTTAGAGCCCTTAGTCTCCCACAAGTTCACCTGGCGGAGTGTTGACTCCAGGGGTTATAGATGTCTACCAATCAGTCAAGTCGGCGAGTGACACCCTTGGAGCATGTGGTGCATCCTGAAGGGCACATCGTGCAAAAGAAACACAAGTTGGTGAGTGGCACCCTTGGAGCACGTGGTGCATCCTGAAGGGCACGTTGTGCAACAGAAGCAAATGAGGCGAGTGGCACCCTTGGAGCACGTAGTGCGTCCTGAAGGGCACGTCACATTGATGATGATGATGAGACAAGCCTAGATGACCCTAAGACCTTAACGCCTTAAGAAATTCTTGAAACGACTCCCCTTATTAATTGTCGCCCAGTTCAAATCTAACCTAAATTTAAAACATCTCTAAGATAAAATTTTGTTTGGCCTTAAGAAAAAGACCCTACAGAAATAAACATAAGAACGTAAACTAAAACCCTCCTAGGTAATAGTTAAAGTCTTCTTAAATTAAGGGGGGGGGTAAAGTAATGAGGGAGATAAATTAATTGAAACCCATGGTTTTTAAATTATAAAGAAGAAATAAAATTATTTAAAGTGTGGGAGTATAAAAGTTGTGACTTTAAAAATAAAATGAAAAGATTAATTAGCGCATTTATCTTTTTGGTTTAAAAGAAAAAAAGAAAAGGAAAGGAATAAATAATAGAAGTAGGGAAACTAATAATAAAGGAAACATATTAAAGGAAAGTGGGGGACATAGGGTAAAAAGCAAAAAGGAATCAACAATTAAGAACTTTCTATAATGAACTAAGCATGTAAGGGGATCTAGGAACACCTAGGAGTAATTTTAGGAGCCACTCTAGGTGGGTGAGGGAAATGAGTCTTTTAATTTTTAAAAAGAAAATAATTTTGGAGAAATGTGGGGGATGAGTGACACTTGGACGGCAAAGAATTTTTAGAGGATTGTCATTAAAACTTAAATAATAGTGATTTAGGGAAAGTAGGTGGGTTTCAAATTTCTATAAAAGAAGGGGAAGATGAGGAAGAATGGAGGAACGATTAGCGTAACGTTACGCTACCGGATTGAGATTTGACTGATTGCTTGTGAGGAGTTGGGATTTTCTCAGCTCGGATTGGAGTGGTAGCTTAGCCTTGTGAGGCGAGCTGAGAAGATAGACTTATCTTCTGGATCTTGTGTCGCTACTTTTCGTCTTGGGGGGCTAAGGGGGAAGCAGAGTACCCCTAGAGATTGGCTGGGAGGTACCGGTGTAGTCTCTACGTTCGGCGAGCGAGAGCAGCATGGAGCATGGGACGTCATCCGAAGTGGGCGCAAGGCAACGATATGCTCATGTGTTTAGTAGAGTAGACTGCCTAGTTATTTATTTCGACAATTATGATGTATTAGTGTAAGATGTTGCTTCATCTTTTGTAATTCATCCTTGTATGCTATAGTGATATTGTTTCTGGAAAACTTTTGTTGGATAAGATGCTCTGAAATGTTGGTTCTGGCGATCTCATTGCTGGATATTTTATGGAATTAAAACTTGTAATGGCATTCGCTCTGGCACTTTCGTTGGGTATTTTTTTTAATTATTTCTCAGATCAGTTGATCTGGTGTTGATCTGGTGTTGAAGAATTTTTTTTCATGGTTGGGATTTAGTTGGGTGTTTCTGGAATTTGTTGGCCCTTCTGCATTCGTTTTCATGGTGTTTAAATTCGTTGGGCATTTTACTTATTTACTATGGGCATTTTGTTTGTAGGCACTTCGTTTTATCAACTTACCATAGGCGTTTTCCTTATGACTGTCATTTATAAAAATTTACTACAATGGGCATTTGTATTTTGTGTGCATTGCATTTGTATTCTGTGTGCGTTACATTTGCATGCAGTAGGCGTTTGTATTTCGTAGGGGGCATCTATGTAGTACAGTGGGCGTTGGACACAGTGGGTTTTCTCTTTTTATATGTGGGTGTTTAAAATGACAATAGGCGTTTTAAACATTCAACCATGGTGTTTTTACATTTGTTGTGGCCGTTTTTAACTTCTGCGGGCGTTTATAAAAGTTTGGGCATTTCATTTTTGTATGGGCGTTTATAAATGTATGCGCACTTCATTTTTATATTTATTGGGCATTTTTACACTTCTGTGGGTGTATTTATATGTCTAAGGGCGTTTGTAATGATGGGGGAATTTGTATTTGACTGGGGGACATTTTTAAATATTACAATTCGTGTTCTGGAAATTCGTTTTACTGTCTGGCAATTCGTTTTACTGGCAAATCGTTTTACTGTTCTGACATTTCGTTTTAGTGTTCTGGCAATTCATTTTTTTTAAATATATTGTACCCTCAACAGTATGACCATACACTGCTGGTTGTACTGGACAGTTGTACTTTCTAATTTTGTCTTGCTTGAGCATGTATAGCTCAACCATCTTACATTGTAACAAGTTCTAAGTTATGTACTTCTTCTTCATACATTTTCAATATACTGTTCTATTCCTTTCTCTCTGCATTTCTTTTTCTTCACAATTTATCATGGTATCAGAGCTATAGCAGTAAGCCTCTTCACACAGTCCGGAGAGCCATTCGATCCTGATAGCGCAGAGCCTCATGGATCTTGAGAGCACGCGACACAACCTTTTCACAAGGCTTGGAGAGATGTTCGTAATACTCTTTAAAGATCATCGTAAGAAGCTTGCAGAGGTTGTAGAGCATACTTCACTCGAAAGAACGAGGAAGCAGAGAAAGCAAAAGAAGAAACTTTAAAGAAACCTACACAGTTTTTCAAAGAACCGTCAAAGATTGACGCAGAAGTTGTAGCAGAACGAAAAGATGTTTAAAGAACTTGCAGATTTCGCTCAAAATTCATTAAAGATTCAGGCAGAAGGCATAATCGTTTAAAGTTTTTTCAAAATTCATGCAAATCTATTTAAGATTGTAGCAAATAACGAATAATTCATGTATTTCTTTCAAATCTTTGAAAGATTCACGAATCTTTCTTTCACAAGTGTAAAGAATGCGTCTCAGGTGCAAGGAACAACCACTGAGGCCGTAAGATTCGTCCTGTGAATGAATCCAGAGCGGGAAACTAGTCCAGAAGGGATGAGGAGAGTGCGGAAAAGGCGAAATCATTTCATCCGTTCGATCTTGCACAAAGGCCCGACAACCGTTAGATCAACAAGAAGGTGCATGATGGTTAGTCATTTGGAGCGCACAAGAGAACTTTTAACTTGAGAAATCCTGACGTCATCTTCACCATACATCAAGAGACACGTGGCGAGATCCTATTCCATCACAAAATCGAGAATCTTAAGTTGGACGAGCAAAGGAAACTACTCTCCAAAAACTCCGATATGTGATATCGCGAAATCCCGAGAAGACTTGTGAGTCGTCCATCTCAGAGGAGAGGTGGCAGCAGATCAACGGATCGACATATCGACATTCAGGGTTTCAAGTTGTCAAAGAAATTTGACATCGCAACTCATGAAATCGCGATACGTGATATAGCGATAAGATCTCAGCCGTCCGTTTGTCCGGACACGTGGTGAACATCGCAGCGCCCGTCAACATTTCGGCATTCGGGGTTTCAATTTGTCAAAGAAACTTGACATCGCAACTCACAAAATCGCGATACGCGAAATCTCGATTAGATCTCAGCCGTCCATATCTCCTGGACACGTGGCGGACATCGAGGGCACCGTCAACGTATTGGCATTTAGAGTTTCAAGTTGACAGCAATTCTGAGCATCGCAAGTCACGATATCCTGAGAAGGAATCAGGATCGTCCATCACTCCCGGACGCGTGGTGTAAATCCAGGGAATCGGGAAAAGTTTCGACAAGGAAAGGGCCATCAACATATCGGGATTCATAAAATCGTGATTCTTGAGGACAAGAAACTCAAGCACTTCCAAACTCCAAATTCTGAAATCTCGACAGGAGGTAAACTCCGTCGTGTGGCCCAACTGACATCATCTCGTCAAACGAGTCAACGACGCATTGAAATTTCATGGAACCTAGAGACAAGACGTCCGAGTCATATCCATTCGCGAAATCACAAGGAGATATCACGACCATCCATCTGTTGAAGACGTGTGTCGCAGATCGAAGCAATCGGGAAAAGTCTCGACAAGACAGCGCCATCGAAAAATCAGAGATCGGGGATTCGAGGAGTCAGAAAACCTCGACATCAGAACTCATGAAATCTCGATTCGCGATATCCCAATATGTTTTGTACCGTTAGATCTTTGGAAGATCTGGACCGTTGAAAAGTCCAAAGGCGAATTTTTCGCATTTCGGCATTTTGAAAGGTAAGAATGGAAAAAGCCCGTAGCGCTTTATCACAAGACGTGTGGTCACATTGCAAGAAGACCAAGGGCCAATTCAAGCCCGATAAGATCCCATCAGCCATCAGCAAATCGACGTTTCTGAGATTGAAGGTAAATACGCATTTTTCCCTCTATTTCTTCTGCAATTTTTTTTTTTGAAATGGCATCATCTAGCAACCTAGGACCAACTCAGGGTCCGATACTTCTGGGAAAGAACTATGAGTTCTGGTCTCTTCGAATGAGGTCATTCTTGCAAGCACAAAAGTGTTTGGAACTAGTGGATCTCGGATATGTGGAACCAGACCCAGCCGCCCTAACTACCATGACAAATGCGTAGAGAATTGCTCAGGAAACTCTGAGGACCAAAGAAAACAAAGAGAAGTTATGGATTCAGAACTCTGTGGATGATTCGATTTTCTCGAAAATCACAGGCACTCGTACTTCCAAACAGGCCTGGGACATCCTCAAAACGCCCTACCAAGTAAATGAGAGGGTAAAAACAGTTAAACTCCAGTCCTGGTGGACGTAATTCGAGACTCTCAGGATGACAAAGTCCGAAACTATGGATCAGTTCATGACCAGAGTCATGGGAATTGTGAACCAGATCAGATTGACTGGTGAAACCATCACTGATCAATGAATTGTTGAGAAAAATCTCAGAAGTCTACCCAAGAAATTTGAAATGGTTGTAACAGCAATCCTTGAATCCAAGGATCTGTCAAGATTTTCAACAGATGAACTAATTGGTTCTCTGGTGACACATGAGACAAGACTACATCTCACAGATGAGTCAATCTCCAATGCCTTCCAAACTCAGTTCTCATTCAAAAGAGGGAAAGGTAGAGGAAGAAGTAGAGGAAGAGGGAACAATCAAGGTAACTCCCATACTAGTGGAGGAAATAGACAACAATATCCAAATAACAATTACCAAGGTCACAAAAATCAACAACAGAATCAACATCAAAATGTCCAGCCTCAAAGAGGCAGAGGGAGAAGATCAAATGACAAATCGAGAATACAATGCTATTACTACAAAAAGTATGGGCACTATGAATCTGAATGAAGGAAGAAGCAGGAAGATCAGCTCTCAGGCAGAGCACATGTGTCAAATCATATGGGAGACACCTCAAGAGGTATGTTTCTCTCATGCCACAAAACTGAACAACAACCAAAAGATCTTTGGTTGCTGGACAGTGGATGCAACAATCACATGACAGGTAACAAAGAATTACTCTCATGCCTTGATTCATCAATTGCATCTGATATTACACTTGGAAATGATCATTTAGTCAAAGTTCAAGGAAAAGGAATTGTTCCTATTCTTACTAAAAAGAATGAAAAGAAAGACATATGTAATGTCTATCATGTTCCAGACTTGAAACATAACTTGTTAAGTGTAGGACAACTCATTGAAAAAGGATATAAGGTACTTTTTGAGGGAGCATCTTGCAAAATCTATGATAAAAAACCCAATGGAAAATTGATTTCTGAAATCTATATGACTCCAAATAGGATGTTTCCCCTTACCCTCAGAACTGCAAATCTGAGTCAACCTTATGCACAGAGTGCATCAACCCTGAATGAAACAATGGTTTGGAATACAAGATTTGGACATCTACCATTTCAGAGTCTA
>ML793226.1:35020-78228 GCA_009831015.1 Picea engelmannii
TCAGCATTTCTAAATGGATTTTTAGAAGAAGAAGTTTATGTCGATCAACCACCTGGATTTGAAATCCAAGAGCACCCAGCCAAAGTGTATCGGTTGAAGAAATCCTTGTATGGCTTAAAGCAAGCTCCAAGAGCTTGGTACAGTCGAATCGACACTTACCTGATCAAAAGTGGTTTCAACAGAGGTCAAAATGAACCAACAATTTATATTAAAACAAATCAGCATGGTAAAATACTAATTGTATGTTTATATGTTGATGACATGATTTACACAGGAAATCTAGAGCTAACAGATTTCAAACAGGCCATGCAATCTGAGTTTGAGATGACAGATCTTGGCATAATGAAATATTTTTTAGGCATTGAGGTTCATCAATCATCCAAAGGCATTTTTGTCTGTCAGCAAAAGTATGCAACAGACATCATCAAATGGTTTTACATGGAAGGATGCAATCCAGCAGAAACACCCATCCCTTTAGGCACAAAGTTGAGCAAGAAAGATGAAGGTTCCACAGTGGATTCTACTTTATACAAAAGTTTAGTAGGCAGTTTGTTGTATCTTACAATGACTAGACCTGACATTATGTATGCAACCAACCTTGTTTCCAGATTCATGGAATCACCAAAAGATTCTCATTGGAGAATGGAAAAATGAATTTTGAGATATGTTGCAGGAACTCTCAATTTTGGTTAAAGGTACACTAAATCTGATAGTAATCAACTCTCTGGTTACACAGATAGTGACTTTTCAGGCAGCCTAGATGACAGGAAAAGCAAATCAGGATATGTTTTTCAACTGGGCACGAATCTGATTTCATGGGCATTGAAGAAGCACCCAATTGTATCCATATCTTCTGCAAAGGCAGAGTATGTAGCTGCTACCTCCACTTCTTTTCAAGCTGTATGGCTTAGAATATTATTGAAAGACATGTCACAAACAGAAAAGGATCCAACTCCTATCTTTTGTGACAACACATCAGCAATTTCATTATCCAAGAACCATGTGGTCCATAAGAAAAGTAAACACATTGACACTCAGTTTCATTTCATACGCGAGTTAGTCAATAATGGTGACATTGCACTACAATTTTGTGGTTCTCGTGATCATCTTGCTGATATTTTCACCAAGCCACTAGGAAAGTTAGTTTTTGACTTCCAGAGACAGCACTTAGGCATAGTCAATGTTGTTTATTGTAACTGTTGAGTCTAAGAGGGAGTGTTAAATATATTGTACCCTCAACAGTATGACCGTACACTGCCAGTTGTACTGGACAGTTGTACTTTCTATTTTTGTCTTGCTTGAGCATATATAGCTCAACCATATTACATTGTAACAAATTCTAAGTTCTGTACTTCTTCTTCATACATTTTCAATATACTTTTCTATTCTTTTCTCTCTGCATTTCTCTTTGCTTCACAATTTATCAGTTTTATGTGTTTTGGCAATTTGTTTTACTTTTTTGGCAATTCGTTTTACTGTCTGACAATTCATTTTACTGTTATGGCAATTAGTTTTATGTGTTCTGGCGATTCATTTTACTGTTCTGGCAATTTGTTTATTGGCAATTCGTTCCACTATTCTGGCAATTCGTTTTATGTGTTCGGGCAAATCGTTTACTGTTCTGGCAATTCATGATTGGCAATATGCAATTACAAGGCCCTTGAAATTAGATTTTCCTTACCATGTAATACGTAATGTAATGTCAGAACGATAGAAAAGTAATGCTATTGTCATTTTTGCAATGTTATGGATAACATAATTTGCTACAGAATTGCCTAAAGGTATTGTGACTAAATATGTAATAAGGTTAGAGTAATATGTAAAAGTAACGTCATGGTAATACATGGTTGATTTATGTGAGAGTAGTGTGGCAATATAATACAGAGTGTGCAATTAGTATTAGGCAACATATAAAAGCAATGCCATTGTTATCCTATGTGCAATGTTAGGTTAATGAAATTTATTATGATGGATTGTAAGCAATCATAATCTAGTGATGGTTCTGTATAAGGGTAATGCTAGAGCCTTTTAAGATAATGTACTGCTGCTATTAGATATGTTCCTGAAATTGGCCTTGATGATATAATTAGTGAGTAGAAGCATTGGTATTTAATTTACATTGTTATAATAGTTAGCAAAAGGCAACTTCATGATAATTTGATAATTTAAGATATAGAGGCAATGTCAATTATTAGCTGCATATGAAGGGTAACGATATAACTCATAATTTAAATTAACACATTGGTGATTGGTCACTTATGACATGTAGTGTTCACTGTGCTTTAATTGCTAGGCTGCGTAGTCAATGTAACAACTACTTATTGTTAATTGAAAGCCCTTATTAATTCAAATTACAAAGCTATGAAATTCTCTACAACCCAATTTACAATGTGGATTCCAATTGATTTTAATTTATTAGGTTAACATCGATTTTTATTTATTTACAATCTCTGGTAATAAAAAGCCTTCTTAGTTTAAATTACAATATTGTTCTATTTATAAAAGTAAAATACATGGTTATGTATGGTAGGGATTGGGTGGTTCTGTTGTTAATCATATCAAACAAAGGAAAAGTCATCATTATTTTAATTTCACTACTAATGTGATGTAGAAGGCAATGATATGGTTTTATTGTTAATGATATCATAAATTGTGTTAGTAAGGTGTAAAGGTATTGATTAGGTAATGTTGTTACGGTAACACGTAAAGGAATGTCATTGAATAATTGTTATAAATTTCGTAATTGTAATATATTGTTTTTGAAATATGTAATTGCATTGTACTTGCCATTGCAATGTTAGAGTTGATATCATTTGAAATGTATGATCATTTTTTTTATTGCAATGTTATTGTAATTAGAAATGTAACGATATGGTTATATTATTGTAATGTTAGTGTAAACTATTGTTATTGATAAAACATATATGGTGGAATGTCCTAGATTTACGTACAATAAATTACTCGGAGTTAGTAAATGAGGGTTGTTGTTCATTTAAATAATGTTGAACTTGGGTTTTGTTGTCGGAGTCCTTTTGTCACGCGCCTTCTGTAAGGGATGTAATTTCTCTTCTTATTTATGTTGTGCTTGATTGTAATCAGTTAGTTGCTTGGTCTGTTGTGTTGGGTGGGATGTAGCACCTCCATGTTCCTCAAAACAGTCGTCAGCCCTGAGACCTTAAATGGTTAAAATCGATGGGAACCTGGGCTTGAGCGTTGCTTATGTGTCTTGGAGTTCCTAACCATTGCAGGGTAGGATGGATGGGTAGTCAGTTTTACGTATTGTTGATTGATTTTTGTGTAAAGAATCCAGTGTTGTATCAAGAGTCTTGAGCCCTTTAAAGGCAGGGTTTCCACTCTTGCGACACACCTGACAGAGATTACTAGTTTCTGCCTGAGCAGTCAGCCAGGAGCCTTTCTGACCTTCTCTCTCTCCAGAGAAGAGGACTAATATTAAACACCCTACTTTCCTGTGCAGAAATAGTAAGATCTACTACTATGGATTCATCCCTCTCTGTTCGTACGGTGTATAACCCAGTATTTCGTTAAATGTTGGGTTGTGCGCCTTATGTCTATGGTCCTTTATTGCTTGTTTTTACTCGTGTGTGACTTCAGTCTTATGTGATGAACATCGTGGTGGTGTCTTGTTGGTTGTCGATTGGCGACGTAGAGTCAAGTGTGTCTGTTACTTCTACACATGCGCACACACCTTAACAAAAAAAAAAAATTCACCTGTTAACATAGTTGTTTTCGTAACGAGGAGTTCGTTACAATATCAAATCCAAAATTGAGATATGCATAAATAACCTCTATATCATTCCTTCCCGCTTCAGTAGCATTAGCATTCAACTCCTCAATTTCTTTCACTAGATAAGGGAACCTCTTTTAGGACTAGTTCTAACTCTTCTTAGTGAACCACTTGGGCTAATAAAAAGCATAACCTACATTCACAAGCAAAAAGATCTATATATTCTATTGGTGAGTCTTCTTTAACATGGCATCCCTAACACTCTCCACTTTACCATTTTCAATGTAATTCGGGTTGATATTTGTGGTGTAAAAATTTTCTTCCACCTCCAACATGTCATATAAAGGAGGGCATTGTAATTAAATTATAAGGTCCATGTTAAAGAGATTGTGCAAGTTGACAAATGATGAAAATTTTGTTAAAAACATTTCTTACCAATAACCTTGATTATGGTATAAGGCCCATATTATAGTGGTATGAAGGGAAATTTTCATCATTATTTAAATATGTTAATCGATATATTGTCACCTACTTGAAACTTATGTGGAACACTATGATAATCATGTTTATATTTATACTTGGTGTTGTCTTGGTACAAAATACCATGAATTGTTTGTTTGATGTGTTGAATTAATTGTCCAAATTCAGCTACTTTTTTTTGTCATTATAACCATGCAAAGACTCCTCTTGTATTGATGCAATGCATAGAGGGACATCAATTGGGCCTAAATGATGAAGCCTTAAGTATACCTAAAAATTGGTATATCGAACTATGAAGAGGCATGTTGTAGTTATTAAAAATTACAACCGATTTTATCCCACATTCATGGATGATTGGAGTTGAACATTTTGAGGATATGTGAAATGATCATTTTGTATATATTTTTATTCCCATTATTTAAGGATGGTCAAAAATCAATTTCTTAATGATGGTGTTAGGCATGGACTAACCTAAAAATACTTAAGAACATTTTAGCCTTATAATTGTTTCTAAGAAACATTATGGGTATCTGATTTAGAGGTAGAGGATAATGAACCAAATACATCTAAATGTACTGTAGTGGCCAAAACATTCTAATTAGAAATATAAAAAATAATAGTGATAAGAAACCCATGTTCAACTCAAACATGCTTGAATAAGATATTAGTGGTTCCTTCTACCATGCAATGCTTGTCAAAGTGTGTGAAAAGTCCCATATTATAAAATTGATCAACACTACAAGGAGACCATCTTGTATCAAATGTTTTTACGGAGGTTTTTAGTGTTACAAGATTTGGAAAAAAATTCTAAATAACCTCTGCTACAACCTCCTCTATTCCAAGCAAAGGATTTAGAAAATATTTTAATGGATATTCAATATAAATAAAAAGTTTTGGGTAGTAGGAGTTTGCAGAAAATCATTTTTTTAGTGCTTTTAATTGTAACAAACACACCATTGTGTTTTGATTAACACGCACCGGTGTGTTCTTAAGAAACACACACGAGTGTTATTTTAAGTAACATCCACTGATGCACACATAATCACAAAAGACTGCTTCTCTTAAAATTATTATGGACTGTCACCATATTTTATGTTATATGAAACACATGTGCTTTATTTCTATTGTATGCACCGATGCATGTTTTTTTTATGCAACAATGGTGCTCGTATAAATATTACTCCTCGATGCTCTTATAGATGGTTGCATTTGTGCTTGTACTACCACGTGCATGGAAGGATAGTGAAGTTTCCATAATTTGAGGTGAGATGTTGCCACCATTGTTTGTTAGTAACCATCGGTGCACATCTAATAATTAGAGAACTCATGAATATATTATATATAAATCATTGATGCATATATGTTGTAGAGAGCATCAGTGAATATATTATATGTAAAGCATTGGTGCATATATTATATGTAAAACACTGGTGTGACTAATCATATGTTATGTCACTTAAAGTAATAAATATAATTAGTCATACATTTTGTCGCATAAAGTAACGAATAATTTTCACAATTGTTAGCACCGATGATTCTATTTAATTAATGGGCATCAATGCAAATTGATAAAAAAAAATGCATCATCATCCATTTTATGGCATGTTTTGTTTTGTGACATAAAAAGAACATAATGCATTGATATGTATATATTTTAATTACCTGTTTTTTTACAAATTTTCTATGAATCACCCAAAATCAAACATTTTTTTATAATAATATTGTTTTTATATTTTTTTTATTGTGTTTTGATATAATGATTTCATTAATGTATTATCCAATGATTTATATTGTCGTTATTTGTATACATGTAAATCATCCATATATTAATTAATCAACAACTCAACATTTTACAACAATAATTGACAATGCAATAAAATACGAAACAAATTTGATTATATATGAATAAGAGACCTGCTGTCATACAAAATGAGATAATGTAAACATCTAGAATAATCAAAATACAACCAATATGTAATTTTTACATTTATTGGTAACCTGTCCTCATGCAATTGGGACATTATGTTGAGTACGTTAAACAAAATCAATTATTTTCATAGACAAATACTCTCAATCATACAACTTGTAATAACATTCAATTATATTGATTGTCGGTCAACACTTTAAATGTTTCCATTAGTCGAGATGCATGCATTCCTCATTTCTTCATCACTTGTAGGCAATATTGTACTTTCTTTATTTAAACGAATGTTTTCTTCATCGACTTGTTTTTTATGTTCCACTTGTTGATGTTCCAACTACAAACATAGAAAAACAGTGTAATAAATAGATTTGCATTTATATATAAATAGTATAATATACATGATTTTGTAAATAATAAAGCATGCCAAAGAAACAAGTTATTCATAAAAAATACACATTATTTGAATGTCATGCCACATGAAATGTATCATAACATCATATGTTGGCTACTTGCCATACTTTGTTTCCTACATGTTTAATACTCTAAACAAAGCATAGTCGATAAAAATAATACAATTGATTCTTATTGTTCCATTAATTATAAAACAAGGGAAGTTAAGAAACATAGGTATTTATAAATTGTTCAATTAAATATTCATACTACAACCTATATTCACAACCCTTACTTACCCCAATGTTGATAAATTCATTGGTTGGATATTCTTTGTATCCTATCAACTATTAGAAGGCATCCCTCTATGAGTTTAAATTGATTATTTAAATACAAGGATAACAAAAAATGTGAAATACTAAGGAAGGGCTCAAAAACGTTTCCATCAATAGTTTATCCTTGTTGTCCCGTCCTATGTCTTGAATGGGTTTCATTTTTTATTCTTTACTGCAACAAAGAAAGTCAAAATTAGTATTTCATACGAAAATTAAATTCGATGTACATGAAGGAACCAATGAATGATTACATACCTCTTATGCACATTGTTGTTGAGATGCCTCCTCCTTTGATGCAATTATGTTCATTTATTTTATCATCTCTTTGTACACCTTTTTGGACATTCCTACTAGAATGTATTGGATTTCCCCTCATTTGTCACTTGGAATTTTCATAATATTCCTTAAAAACGAAAAAGAACAACAATTTTTTTTAAATGGACATGAAAGTAAATATAGAAAAAAATTGATTTACCATATATTGGAAAATACTATAGAAAAATGTGTTTAGTAATAATAACTTTTAATTGATTTTTTTTTTGTTATAATAATTCTTTTTCTATTTCAAGTTTGATAGGTCTCATTAACCATTCCTCTAGAAACACTTCCTCTAGTTTTTGTATAACCTAATTCTTGGATTCATTGGGTTTATTTTTGTATTATAGGTGGAAAATACATCTACACATTCCATCCACTATATCCCTCAAAGTTTTGTAAAACAATTTTCCCCTCTCATTAACTTCAAGAACCACTCTAGGTTAACGGATGACCTAGTTGTCATCATCCTCTACATATTTTAAAAAATTGTCCTTTTAGGATAACATTCTATTTCCTCACTAGTGGTCCTTACATAACATTAAAACTTGTGAAATTGAATGTTTAAAAGGTGTTATCAATTAATGTTAATAAATTCATTTTTAGTAAAAATCCAAAGAAAACATCCTGATTACCTTTTGATCCATATAATTCCTCTTTCTGCAACATTTCCATAAATATTTTACACTATTTTGCACTTAGATTGAGAATAATCTTATCGATTTTCTTCAATTTGTTTCTCTACATGACACATATGTAACCAATACAAATCCTTAACTTAAACCTACCTGTAATTGAAATATATAATTAAACATTTAATAAAACTTAAATAGATTACCTTGTTCTATAATATGGATGAGCTACTATCATGCTTCCTGCAATAAGTTGTTTTCCTTAAAATTTTATTAGCCATATTCTGTAACAAAAAAAAAATAAGAATCATCGTATAAATATATAAAGATTCATAGTTTTACAAAATAATAAGTTGGTGTGTGTAATGAAATAGTACAATCTGATTCGCTCAACATACCTATATGCACTAGTTCTCATTACTACATATTTCGCCCTGACTCAAAACAATAATTTTCAAATGCAAAACTTAAGAAATAGTTTTACAAAACAATATCTCGATGTGTGTAATGAAATAGTATAACTTTGTGTTCTCAATGTACCTAAACACACCAATTCTAATTACTACATATAGCTCCCCATCTAATCTGCATGGATATGTTATTGAAATGATTAGTAATTAAAATTTAGACTAATTGGTGTTGTTGACATATATATGATGGGCCACCAAGAAGGGTGTTCATCTTCCTTAGCCAACCAGTAGAGGATAATCGGTATTCAATGAGTAACTACTATTGTAATCTTCTCTTGCCAATCATGTTAAGGAACACATTGCTAAATAATAATTACTATGTTAGTTACGGTCCATCTCAACTTTGGTTAGTCATTATGTTTGTAAATATCTTTTGCGATTATAATTGAGCAAGGGGATTCCTAAATAAGTTAGTAAGTTTATTTTTGTCATTCTGTTGCTACGAAAACAACCCTCGCCAGTCTAAGTGAGCAAGGTGCTACAAAAATAAATCTGCAACATCTATTTGCAACAACAAACAATGTCGAGTAAGGAAGTTTCTATGCATAGTATTAAAAGGCGTCTCTCTCTCTAGTAATAATTGATTGTGTTTTTCTGATCAATATGGCTTCTTTTGTTTGCCAAGTCATTTTTCTGTGTATGTTCATTTTTGTTTTGAATCATTGTAGTGCACCAAGTATACTAGTGCACCCTCTCTAGATCTCAATTTTGGATCAATTAGTATCCGAGAGTTTTCCTTGGGTAATATTTTTCATGCATTCAACGAGAAGAAGATGGAGAAACCATCTACAATCCTCAGACAATTTTTTTTTCTTTTCACTCTATTCAGTCTCATAAGTATGTGCTCTTTCCATAGCTTCCAAAATTTCCCTCCTCAGGGTCCTTCAACATCCCAATGATTGATACATCCTTTGCACCCTCCTCAGGGTTAGTTAGTGTTTTATTTCTTGAGACATCCTCTGAACCCTCTTCAGGGCTCCTTGATATACCTTCTTAGAGACCCTCATCATTTCACATTAGCCAACTGTAATGGCCCACCTTTACAACAACAAAAGGGTCATACAACAGGAAAATTGTTTTTTTTTTGCATAGGAAATAATCATCACAATTAATAAAAACAACATTGACACATGATCCAATATATTAATGAAACAATAATAATACAATATCATTCATTTGCGACCTAAATCCAATACAACATTTCCATGAATAATGCTACACACATCAACATATCAACACTAATAAATAGCAGCCTTTAATCATTGCATTCACACAATAAATGATGACATATAAACAATATGAATCATAAAGCTCTCAACTCCTTTCATAAGGATAATTGTCAGATAAAACCAAGATAACATGAGATATCATAACACTACTTAAGGATCATAAAGACAATCATAGTAATGACGTAAGATACTACCCAGCCAACCTACCCTACAAGGTTAGGACCTCCAGGACACATAAGTAATGTTAAAGCCTAGGTTCCAATTAATTTTAACCATTTAAGGTCTCAAGGTTGGTGACTATTCTAAGGAACAAGGAGGTATCTACATCCCACTAACACTATCAATCCAAGCAATTAGCTAAATCAACAGATTCTATGATCATCGATGTCATTAATCCATCAATCCTAAATATTAATTAATCAAGGCACAAGGGTAATCATTCGCATAACACATACTAGACCAAAATAAAGCCAAGGCACAAAATAACTCTTTCACTAAATGAGTCAATATTTTGTTGACTGACCCATAATTGAATGCACAAAGTCAATGCGATACTCCAAAATAATTATTCTCACCTTCGGTTACATCCCAACACATTCTTCATTTTTGTTGGTTGACTTCTCTTTTTCCCTCTATCGATCCAACTTCTCTTTTCACTGGTCGAGGGATGTTCTTCTTCATTTCTTACAGTAAACCATGACTCCTCACTATGTGCACATAAATTCATCTTGAGTACATGAGAAAACTCATGTGGATTTCTATATATTGTGATTAGAATCATTATAGAATTATACTAAGATCGCTTAACCAGTGCTAACATCATTGCATCAATTAGTGAGAATCATCATGGACCAGGACTATGTTTAGTCGATTTTGACATTTTCCATAGGTCATCTAGGGTTTATTTGATGGTCATGTGAATTAAAAAATCATCTCATCTTCCTTGGAAAGCATCTATGTATGTGCAGCTCTGAGCATGACATATTACCCATAAACGGACCGTGTTCCCTCCTTCACTTCATATTTCTATATCATCATAATCCGATCATCCTAAGATAGATACAAAATAAACACTTCCATTGTTTCTTGGACAGGACAACTCATGTAGTGCATTGTTTCCAAAAATATAAAGTTCATAATCATCAACATCTTTTTTGGAAGATGCTTGAACACTAAGGGGAAGTAATATTTCCATTTAAATAATTAGTGTTTCACATATCATTGTTTCGATTTTCTTACACAAAAAAATCGTGGATACTTTAGACAACATTTCATTATTTGATTCTTGAATCTTCTTATCTTTTGAGTATGAAGGTTTCATTTAATCAAACTACAATCGATCAACAAGTGATCATGATCCTCTATAGTCCATATGAGACCTCGTGGGCAATCCTTCAAACAACAACATATTTGTATGATCAAATTAAAATCTTTCACACAATATTATTCAAGTTTTCCAACAAATTTTCTTGGGCATCTTTAATATCAACAACATCCATGAGAATATCTTCCAAATTGGGTATTTCTCATCTCATTATTATTTTGCAGGATTCTTTATTTTTATGAGTAGAAATTATATCTTCTTCCATGTTCTTCACTTGAGCAACAATCCACAAGAAATTTGTATATTTTCTTATCTCTCCCTATGTAAGGTACTAGATCTATTATAATAGATGAAAACATAAATATTGCTCAGAATAATAGCAGAAAAACACAATATATGAAACCACACCACCAAAATAATACCTTTATTGATAGGAAACAATTTTTCACATTCATTTTCGAGGGGGAAACCTCTAGCATAGAATAACTCTATTATAATAATTCTCAAGAAAACACTTCTCATGACTACTACTCTTATTTGTACTAATTCCATTTTCTAAGCATCATTCTACAAAAAGATTATTCCAAAAGTAGAATATTCTATTAGGTCTTCTTACATTGACTTATTCCAATTTATTAAATAGGCCTTATTAACTAGTGTCAAACTTTATTACATAGAAATATATTATTCTATCTACATGAGGGGTTAGGGAGATTAGGTCCCTAACATGCCCTCCCCCTTGAAAAAGAGCCTTGTCCTCAAGGATTGATATGAATAAAATATTGTAGAATTGTAGTCGAATCCCAAGTGGCATCTTCGAGAATTCTATCTTTCTACTGCACTAACACTTCATTGATGGTGCATTAACGGAGACAATGCTCACGTTGGTCCAAGACTATTTGTGGTTGAAAATAAATGGAACCTTATTCATCCAACTCAGGGAGACTATTTTGAGATTGGAACTAGTACCAATAACCTTCTTTAAGCATGAGAAATGAAAAACGGGATGGAGCTTAGAATGACTGGGAATAAAAAACTCGTAAGACACCTTCTCCACTCGCTTGAGAATTGTATAAGGACCATAAAATTTGGGAGAAATATTCTGACAATTGTCTGTTTTGAGTGAATTCCTCTTATAGGGTGGTAAACGAAGAAACATGTAGTCACCTTCAATAAATTTCCATTCAGAATGACCTTAATTTTATTTTTTCTTCATGCGATTATGAGTCATGGCCAAATTTGTTTTGACGGCATGAAGAATGGCCTCATGAACTACAAGATTCTTGTCAACCTCCAGAACCTTTGATACACCTGGAATGTAGGGGAGAACCGATGGTGGCATTTGTCCATAGAATGCTTCAAAAGGATTCATGCAAGTACCTATATGGTAAGATGTTTTGTACCACAATTTAGCAATGGAGAACCAATAAGTCCATTGATTCTGTTGTTTACATACAAAACACCTAAAATAGGTTTCCAAACACTTGTTGAAAACTTCATTTTGGCCATTAGTATGGGGATGATAGGAATTTTTGATATGCAATTGGGTTCCCTGTGGATAAATCAATTCATGCCAAAACATCTTGGTAAATGTGGAATCTCGGTCAAAGAAAATAGAATGAGGCATGCCATGAAGCTTGAAGATATTATCCATGAAAATTTAAGCCACTATGGAGGATGTGAATGGGTGTTGGACAACAAAAAAATGAACATATTTCAAAAGACGATCAACTACCACCATGATGGTTGATTTATGGCCCAATTTAGGTAAGAAAACAATGAATTCCATAGAAATATACTGCCAAATAGTCGATGGAAATGAGAGTGATTGGAGTGTTCTTGGGGTATTGACTATTTATCACTTATTTTGTTGACATACATCACATTTAGACACAAATGTGTGGATTTCATGTTTCATACCATCCCATAAAAATGAGAATTTTACCCTTTAATATGTTTTGGTGAACCCTAAATACTCGACTATGGGGGAAGCATGAAGCCCTGAAAGCACCTGAGATTTAAGTTGTGATTGTTTGTTGAGATACATATGACATTTGTATTGAATCTCATTAATGTGCCAAGAGTAACCTAGAGACACTGGAGAATATGTTTGCAACTATTGGATAAGGCCATAAATTTTGGGGTCTTGCAGCCATTCCTCATGAGTAGCTTGGAGCCAATATGGTACAATGAATGAGAGATAAAAAATGGATCCTTCATCTTCATACTTTCGGGAAAGAGAATAAAAAACCACATTTTGTTTTCCCTTATTGTAAATTATCGCATACTCATATCCAAATAACTTGGTGACCCATTTTTGTTTCTTTGCGGAGGAATTCGTCGCTCCAGAAAATGCTTGAGGCTATGATGATCAGTTTTAATTTGGAAGTGTTGGCCCAATAGATAAGGACGTCATAGTTACAAATCATGTAGAATAGAAAACATTTCCTTTTCATAGATTCATTGGCCGAAATGGTGCTCCAAACATTGTTTGTTGGTGAAGGCCATTGGTCATATTTCTTGCATTAGAACTACACCAATTCATTTCCCAGATGCATCACATTCCGGGACGAAAGTATTTTTGAAGTTGAGAAGGGAGAGGATAGGAGTTTTGCATATAACCTCTTTCAAAGCATGGAATGCTTGATAAAATGCAGGAGTCCAATTGAAATCATTCTTTTTTAAGGAGATTAGTGAGAGATGTTGCAAATTTTCCATAGTTATTAACAAATTTCCTAGAATATCCCAATAAAGCTAGAAATCCACGCAAAATCTTGATATTTTTTGGGCGAGGCCAATCCTGCATATCCATGCAAACAATATTACCCAAATAATCCACTTCTAAGGCACCAAAGGGACATTTATATTGTTTGATGAAAATTTGGTGCTGCGAAAGGTGTTGGGTACCTAACCCCTCGCATAGGTGGAATAATATACTTCCATGTAATAAAGGTCAATATTAATAAGGCCTAGTAATAAGGAAGAATAAGTCCAATGTAAGAAGACCTAATAGAAGCTTCTGATTCTAGAAGGATATTCCTCTAGATGGTTCTTTTGATAGACATATTTAGTATAAATAAGATTCGAGGGTATGATAACTTTTTTCTTGGATATTATTGTAATAGAGATTTTCTTTGCTCGAGGTTACCCCCTTGAAGAGGAAAGTGAAAATTTCTCTCAGTAATCAAAGTGCTCATTCCGGTTTTATTTTGGTATCATTTTGGTATTATTGTGGTGTTGTTCTGGCTACATTGTTGTTCATCTTCCATTTATACTTGTTTATTTCTATTCTTCATACTTTTTTATATCTGGAATATTACAAGTGGTATCATATCACCTTCCTCGGTAGAAAATCGTGTGTTAATTTTTTTTCAGGGTAGAGATGCATTTTAATGTATTTAAGCTACAAATATTTGTCATTACATGCATAAACCCGTGGTTGAGGATTCATACATGCAAGAAATACAATTGCTACTTAAGCACACATCTATTGGCCACCCTTGTAACCCCTATTAGTACCCATTCAAGTGGTAGCGCATTAGAGAACACCTATATATGGATCGAACTATATCTCTTGAATACCTCCATATATAAATTGATCTTCCACCTTAATTCTATAGTGCCACCAAAAACATCACTTAGGAAGATACTCTCTAATACCTAGGTAGTCGGGTAGTTCGTGCCCTGAAATATTGGGCCGATTACTACTTTTGGACCCCAGACGTATATCAGAGAGATATAGAACAAGGAAAACCCTTTTCTGTAGAAACCTTGAATACCAAACCCTTGCGATGGAAACAAAAATAGAACAGACAAGATCTATTGCGGGGAAACTATGTCTCCTGTATTCAAGTTGCGAAGTTACTACACATTTCTTCTTGTTAAGAATTAGGTCATTTCATCACTGTAGTATTATTCAGATTGGAGTATAACTGCACAGGAGTAAAAAAAAAATATGGATCCTATTGCCACCATTATTTGAGACCTATTCCATCGAATTTCTCTCTTCGCCCTTATCACAATCATACCTATCATTTTTCAAGAATATTTTTTTATTGTGAACCCAACCCCCTTCTAGCACCCTTATTTGGGATTTACCCCATTGGATTCAACTCGTCACCCTGATCATTGTGATACACTTCACCCATAACCTATTTTTTGTGTGATCCCACCCACCCATTTTCGTGTTCCCTTGTCATTATGTCGCATACCCGTAGCCAAGAATTGGAAGCTCACTTCACTACCTTACACTCTAATTTCACAGAAACCCAACAAGAAGTGCCACAACTGAGTACCAATATTTCCACCATCAATCAAAATATGCATTCCTCCATTGCCACTTCAATCATGGAACTCAAACAAGAGCTCAAACAATAGCTCAAACAAGACATTACTACCCAACTTGAATCTATCACTATGATGATCTGTGTGAAGCTGCATATTCCTACAGATCTTCCCTTATCTGGCCCACCTTTGCATACAGAAGATGAAACTTCCTCTCATTTTGAGAATTTTAATCCCCATCACATTCAGCGTGACCTGCGCCTTCCATGTGTGGATGTCACCAAAATTTATGTACCAGATCTCATTCACTGGGTAACTCAAATGGAACATTATTTCTCTTTGTATGGCATTACAGATGAGTTGGCCAAACTCTGGTATGGTGTTATCCATCTAGATCAAGAACATTGACAATGGTGGAAATGGAGAAAAAATTCCTGCCAAGGGTATGTGTCGACACACTTTGTGGCATAGCTTTATGAATGCTTTGACATTGATACCAACCATTTAGGCCATTGGACAAAGTTGAAAAAATATGGCATTGTGGAAGACTTTATAGTTTCTTTTGAGGGAATGGATTTTCATACATAGGGAATGTCTAACGCTTTTTTCCGAGAATGTTTTACCAGTGGCCTAAAGGATGAGATTCATGCCCATGTCCCTATGGCTTGGCCTCATAGTTGGTTGGATTGTAATAAAATATATAAGGAAGCACAATAGGTTGTCTCTTCTCAAAACTGAAAACCATCCTTTATTCCTCGCACTAAACCAGTAAATCCTGCTCCTCCTTTTACTCCACTAAAGATCCATAAATTGACTAGGGCCGAAACGGTTGAATGCCAACTCAAAGTCCTTTGTTATAATTGTGATGACAAATATTTTCCAGCACACAAGTGTAAGGAACAAAATATTTTTATAGCCATCTCAGAGGATGTTTCAGAAGAGGATGTTGAGGCTACCCTTATCTCTATGTCACATGAACCCACTGACATAACCCCTCCCCCAGACTCTCCCGAATTACAACCAGTCATTTCCCTAAATGATCTCACTGGCTTCTCTACTCCCCAAACCCTCAAGATGATTGGTTACATCAAGCATAGGAAGGTAATCATTCTTGTTGATAGTGGAAGCACCCATAATTTTATTCATTATCACATTTCCCAAGAAACTAATTGTTATATTTGTGTTGTCAATAATTTTGAAATCATGATTGCCAATGGTGGTTCCATGAAATGTGGAGGGTGTCCTGAAAATGTGTGTCTCCAAATTGGTGAATACCAGCTAAAATATCATATGTTTTCTATCGACATGGGCAATTGTGACATTGTGTTGGGTGCAAAATGACTAAGGACATTGGGTTCGATTCTCATGGATTTTAAGGAATTAACCATACAATTCAACTAGGAGGGCCACCAATATAAGTTCCAAGGCATCACCACCAGTTCCCCTGAGATCATTAGTTCCCATCGCATGGAAACGATCCTCAAAAAAGGTCATTCTGACATTATTTCCCAACTGCATGATATACAAGCAACTGAGAAACCCTATGTGCTGCAAGACCTCCAATCCACCCTCTCTAAATATCAAGTTATTTTTTCCACTTTCCAAGTACTCCCTCCTTCCTGTGGTTTTCATGATCCTTTCATTCCCCTTGTCCCAGGAATCCTTCCTCCCAATATTTGTCCATATTGTCACCCCTTTTCCCAAAACAATGAAATTGAGAAAATGGTTCAAGAACTTCTCAACACAGGTGTTATATACCCTCGTATGATCGCCTACTCTTATATTGTGCTCATGGTCCTTAATAAATAAGGTTCTTGGCACATGTGTCTTGACTTCTGCACCCTAAAAAAAATCACCATTAAAGACAAATTTCCCATTCCTATCATTGATGACCTCTTAGATGAACTCAATGGCACCCAATTCTTTACTAAACTTGATATTCATTCTGGATACAACCAGATCAGTATGCAAGAGACAAAAATTCCTAAAACTTCCTTTAGAACCCATGAGGGCCACTATGAATATTTGGTCATGCCCCTTGGCTTGTGTAATTCTCCCTCAACTTTCCAAAGCCTCATGAATCATGTATTCCATCCTTTTCTCCATCATTTTGTATTAGTTTTATTTGATGATATCCTCATCTATAGAAAAATCTAGATAACCGATCTTGATCATGTGGATCAAGTTCTCCATCTACTCTCTCGGCACCAAATTTTACTCAAACAGTCTAAATATGCTTTTGGCACCTCAGAAGTCGAGTACTTGGATAATATGGTTGGAAAGACCGACGTCAGGGTAGATCATAAAAAGATTGAAGCTATGAAAGATTGGCTTCACCCAAAGGATCTCAAAATCTTGTGGGGATTTCTTTGTTTAATAGGTTATTATCGCAAGTTTGTTAATAATTATGGAAATATTGTGGAATCTCTCACTGCACTGCTCAAAAAGAATTATTTCACTTGGACTCTAGCAAATACTCAGGATTTTCAAACCTTGAATATGGCCATGTGTACCACTCCAGTCTTGGCCCTTCCTGATTTCAAAAATACCTTTGTCCTGGAATGTGATCCTTCTAGGAAAGTAATTGGCGTTGTCCTTATGAAATAGGGTCGGCCTTTCGCCTTTACCAGAAAACAATTGTCCAAGAGATATTTGGGAAAGTCAATCTATGAAAAGGAAATGATTGTTATTCTTCATGTCATGGATATTTGGCTCCCTTATCTATTGGGGAAACTCTTCCAATTTAAGATAGAACATCAAAGACTCAATTATTTTCTGGAACAATGCCTTTCCTCCCCTGAGCAACAAAAATGGGTGACTAAGCTATTTGGATATAATTATGAGATAATTTACAACAAAGGAAAAGACAATGTGGTTGCTAATGCACTTTCCATAAAATATGAAGATGAAGGGTGCCTTTTTTCTCTCTCCTTCATTTTACCAAATTGGCTCCAAGTTGTTCACTAGGAATGGCTACACGATCCCAAAAGTTCACATATGATACAACAATTGCATTCCAATTCTCCAGTTTTTTGAGGGTACTCTTAGCTCAATGATGATATTAGATACAGAGGTCATTTGTATTTAGGTAAACAATCAAAACGTAAATCCACAGTACTTTCTGAGCTTCATGCTACACCCACAGTTGGGCACTCCAAGTTTACCAAAACCTATGATCGAGTCAAATTTTTTTTTTCTTGGATGGTATGAAACATGACATTCGTAATTTTGTGGCTAAATATGATGCATTTCAATGCAACAAGGGATAAACAAACAAATATCCCAACACACTACAACTGCTTTCGATTCCACCTGCTATTTGGTGGGATATCTCTATGTGTTTTATTGTAGGCTTACTTAAATCAGGCAATAAATTAGTCACCATGGTGGTAGTTGTTCATCTTTCCAAGTATTCTCATTTATGTTCTCTTCAACACCCATTTAGAACATCCACTGTGGCTCAAATTTTCATGGATCATGTCTTCAATATTCATGGCACTCCACATTCTATTGTTTTTTATCATGACCGAACTTTCACCAGCAATTTTTGGAAATAATTGTTAAACCTACAAGGCACCCAACTGCATCTCAACATAACTTATCATCCCCAGACAGATGGTCAAACTGAAATTGTCAAAAAATGTTTGGAAACATATTTGAGGTGTTTTTCATCAGAAAGGAAGAATCATTGGGCTCAATGGTTACCACTAGATGAATGGTGGTACAACACTTAATACCATACAACTACCTGTATGACTCCTTTTGAAGCAGTATATGGACAAAATCCACCTTCATTTCTCTGATATTTTCCAGGTGTCTCGAAGGTCCAGGTGGTTGACCAAACGCTTACAGTTCGAGAGGCTATTCTCTGTACCGTAAAATAGAATTTTTTCATGGCCCAAAATCACATGAAGCAACAAGAAGATAAAGGTCGCTATGAATGTCAATTTGCAGAAGGGGATTACTTGTTTCTTCAAATGCAACCTTACAAGAAAAACTTCCTCAAGGATGACCATTTTCAAAAAATTACGCGAACATTTTATGGTCCTTATATTGTTCTCAAGCATGTGGGACAGGTGGCCTATCCATTAGCCTTTCCTAGTCATTCTAAGCTCCATCCCATTTTTCACGTTTCCTACTTAAATAAGGTGATTGGAAATAAGTCTCAAACTCAAACCAACCTTCCTGAGTAGGGATAAGAAGGATCCATTTGGCTACAACCACAAGCATTTTTGGACCAACGTGAGCATCATCTGTGTCAGCGAACCATCAAGTAAGTGTTAGTCCAGTGAAAATATACAACTCTAGCAGATGCTACTTGGGAACCATCTACCATTCTGTAGTAATTTCCCCATCTCAAGCCTTGAGGATAAGGATTTTTTAAGGGGGAGGACATGTTAGGGACCTAACCCCTCATGTAGGTAGAAAAATATATTTCCATGTAATAAAGGTCAATATTAATAATTCCTAGAAATATGGAAGAATAAGTCCAATGTAATAAGACCGAATATAATCTTTTGCTTCTAGAAGGATCTTACTCTAGATGATTCTTTTGATAGACATATTTAGTATAAATAGGATTTGAGGGTATGCAAAAAAAATTCTTGGATATTATTGTAATATATCTCTTCTCTGTTGGAGGTTTCCCCCTCAACGAGGAAAGTGAGCATTGCTCTCAGTAATCAAAGTGCTCTTTTGGGTGTTATTGTGGTATCATTTTGGTATTATTGTCATGTTGTTCTGGTTATATTGATGTTCATATGCCATTTCTAGTTGTTTATTTTTATTCTTCATAATTTTTAATATCTGGAATATTAAAAAAGGAGATGTATAACTTGATCCACATGGGAAAGATGGGATATCCATGTTTTAATATAGATGAGAATATCATCAAAGGAAACTAAGACAAAATAAAGGAGATTCAAAATGATGGAAGAAATGATTCATGATACTTTGGAAAGTGGATGGGGCATTACACAATACAAAGGGAATGACCAAGAACTCCTACTGGCTCTCATGGGTTCGAAAGTTCTTGATAATGTCAACCTATTTCATACGTATATGGTGGCAATCATAATTAAGATCAAGTTTAATGAAGTAGTGAGCACCACTCAATTCATCAAATAGATCATCAATGACATGAAAGGGAAACTTGTCTTTGATGGTGAGTTTTCTAAGAGCACGAAATTCAAGACACATGGCCCACATGCCTTCTTTGTTTAGGACCATGACCATAGGATAAAAATAGGGGATGTTACTATGGAGAATGACACCCGCGTCGAGTAATTATTGAACATTTTTTTCAATTTCATTCTTCTTGAAAAAGGGATGATGATATGGGAAGACATTGGGAGGAAGACTTATTGGAACTAGACTAATGGAATGATCATGAAAATTGCGAGAAGGGGGAAGGCGATGGGGCATGGAAAAATAGTGTGGAATTTGGAAAGTATAGATTAGAGGTCAAGATGCACATATGGTGTCTCAACTGCTTGACTGGAATTGAGTTGGGAAATAATAGCCGAACGACCTTTTTTGAGGAGATTTTTCATTCGATGGGAACTAATAATATAAGGGGATATTGTTGTGATGCTTTGGAACTTATACTTTTGGTTGTCCTACTGAAACTGCATGGTAAATTATTTAAAATACTTGAGGATGGGATCGAGAGTGCGTAACCATTATGAACCTAACATAATGTCACAATCATCCTTGTATATAGTGAACATATGAGATTTCAGGTTGTAGTCTCCACTTTGGAGATGCGCATTTTCACAACATCCCCCACATTTCATGGAATCTCCATTGGAAACCATGACTTGCAAATTGTTTACTGCATGGATATAAAAATTGGTTTCTTGATCAATGCGTTGATGAATGAAATTATGACTACTACCATTGTCAATTAGGATGATCAACTTCTGATTTTTAGTGTAGCCAATTAGCTTGAGAGTTTGGGGAGCAGAAATCCAGTGAGTGCATTCAAGGAAATGACTGGTTCAACTTGTAGTGGATCATATGGAGGAATGATAAGTGGGGATGAGGTAGATCAATTGCATAAGAAGCCTCAATCTCATCTTCAAAAAAATCCTTAGAGATATCCATGAACAACTTATGTTCCTTACAATTGTGCCCTGTAAAATATTTTTCATCACAATTATAGTGAAGACATTTGAGTTGGCCTGTAACCATTTCTTCCTAGGTTAATTTTTGAATCTTTAGAGGGGTGGGATGAGGGGAAAGAGTGGAATGGAGAGGGTGAAGAGGGAAAGAGGTTTGTGGTGTTGGGAAAAGAAACATGTTGGGCTTGCTTGGCATGTTGAGTAGCTTCCAACCAAGTCTAGGGGTGAGTCATGGGGACTTGGGATTGAATGTCATCCTTGAGGGCATGAAGAAATCATTATCAGAAAAGATTATCAAACATGCTCTCTGCTCAGAAAGATATTTGATTAAATGCAGATATAACCTCTTCCATTGTACTTGAGTATTTAAATTTAGTCACACAACCTAGGGAATGTGTATCAATTCCAAAGTGGTGATAAATTTTATTCACAAAATGGTTTCAAGACACATATCCTTGGCGGGATTTGTGACACCATTTCCACCATTTCGAATGTTCAAGGTCCAAATAGAAGACATGGTAACAAATTTTGGCCAAGTAATCAGTGATTCCATGCAAGGAGAAGTAGTGTTACATTTGAGTGACCCAACCAGTGGGATCCAAGCCATAAACTATGTTCACCTCCACTCATGGAAGATGTAGATCATGATGAAAAGGGTTGGACTAAAAATTTTGAGAATTGGAGGAAGTGATAACTTCAATGTTAGAAGGTTGATCAAATGAGGAATGGATTCTAGAAATGCATAGTTTTTCTAGGACCTTGGCATCAAAAGAGTCAATTTGAGACTAAAGGTGTGATTCAATCTAGATGGCCAAGTGGGAATTGATCTCCTTCTTTAATTCCTCTTTTATGTTGTCCATTTTGGACTCAATGTGGGTAGCTATTTGGTTTTCAAGGTCTTGGTTGCGAGTGTTGGAGATTGTGAGGGTAAAAAACAAGAAGAGGTGGGAAATAAAGGTGGGTGAAATGGGTGGGTGTGTCCATGCCATGGATGATTTTAGGGGCTAAATTTCCCTCATGGACTAATTTTCCATGGTTTTTCCCAAAAAAAGATTTGTTATTGTAAAAATAATTCGCTCAAATTCTATAGGATAAAATTATTTTACCTTAAAAATCGCCAAAAATTTATACAAACTTTATTAAATCCTTAGAAATTTGAATATGTTTACAAAAATATTGCCAAACATTTTATAGTTGGCATATGAAGGATGTTAATATTTGCCAATATTTCTACATTTTAAATAAAATTTCCATTCCTTAAAATCATCCCTAGTCCATGAAAAAACAAGGATAAAAAATGATAGGTATTGTTGTAATCAGGAATAAAAGAAGAGTACAAGGGAATAAGTCCCATGTAGGGGGGTCAGGACCATAGCAAAAAAAAGGATAAAAATTCATAGGTATCAATGCAATAATGATGAAAAGAGGATTCAATGGGATAGGTCTCAAATAAGGATGTGGGAAATCCCTAGAATTTTTTATTTTTTTTACTCCTACAGAATTATACTCCTATCTGAAGAATAATATAGTGTTCATAGGCCCAAACTCTTAACAAGAAAAAATATGTAGTAATTTCACAACGAGAATGCAGGAGGTAAAGTTGCACATCAAAATATGTTGTCTGTAGTATTTTTTTTTGTGTCCCAAGGGTTAGGGTATTCAGGGTTTCTATGGACAAGGGTTTTTACTACACTATATCTCTCTAATATACATTCAATCTCGAACAATAGTACTCAGATCAATATCTCAGGGCAACAACTATGGAGGATAAACTATTCCCTTGGTCATACTACCTGACTACCCAGGTACTAGAGAGTATCTTCCCGAGTGTTATTCTCAGTGGAACTATATCATTCACGTGATCAATTGGTGTATCTATGGAGTGATTCAAGATATCTAGGTTGATATGTATACATGTGATGTCTAATTCACTGCCAATTCAAGGGGTACCAACAAGAGTTAGAAGGGTGGCCAACAATATGCGCTTAAGTACCACTTGTAGTTCCTGCATGTATGCTTCCCTGATCACATATTTATCCATTGAACGATATATATTTGTAGCTTTAAGATGTCTTAAAACATCTATACCTTGAAAAAAATAACCCACAATTTTCTGCCAAGGAAAGGGATATGATACCACTTGTAATGTACCAAATCTATTATAATAGATGAAAAAATAAATATTGCAAAGAATAACAGGGTAACAACACAATAGATAAAACCACAACACCAAAGTAATACCTTTATTTATATGAAACAATGTTCACTTGCCTCTTCGAGGAGGAAACCTCCAGGAGTGAAATGCTCTATTACAATAATTCCCAATACAAAACTTTTCATGAATCCTACTCTTATTTATACTAATTCTATCTTCTAAATATCATTCTAAAGGAAGATCCTTCAAGAAGTGAAAGATTTTATGAGGTCTTCTTACATTGACTTATTCAAATTTTTTAAATAGGCCTCATTAACTAATGTTGGCCTTTATTACATGTAAACATATTATTCTATTTACATGAGGGGTTATAGAGGTTAGATCTCTAACACCATCTTCTTTAGGTTCATACCACCCACCATTCATTCTTGTTGTCACCCAACCGAATAAAGGAGGTAACGGCGATAAATCTTGGAACGATCTCTTCTAACCAAAATTCACATTAGAGAATACATCGTGATACACACAAATGATACCATCAAGATAGATATATGGGGTAGAACATTCTACCATCTTTATTCATGCTTTGATAGGTATTTATACAATGATATGGATGGTTGGAGCAGTTGCACCCACTCCAACTAATCACCCATTTAGGCCCATTTATTCATTATAAACATATATTTATCCTCTTTTGGTTATATTACATTCATAGGTATGATGATATTTATGAGGCCTAAGATGCCCCCTCAATAGCTCATAACATTTGGTTTCAGCACATCGATCATAGGGTTTTCCTTATTCAATCAAGTGATCTTGGCACTTTCACTATAAATTTGTTATGGGCCACTAGTGATATAAAAATTTAGAGGTTTCTTAGAATACATATCAATGTAACTTTGGAAAAAAAATTAGGTTCCGGGTCATTATAATTTCATAGATAAATCCTATGGAAGATAAGTTATTTTTCTCATCTTGAATTTAGTTTTAAATGGGTCATCTTCGGATTTTTGATATAACTTCTTTTTTGGAAGGTTTCAGATAGGGAAATTTTATTTAGATAGAGGATGCATCCCCTAGTATAGGTGGTAAACATTTCATCTTATGGTTCACTATACTTTTGGATACATATTCCACGGAATACAAGGCTTGTGACGAATCCTAAAATCAATTTTGAAAGAGTCAACTTGACATTTTTGTTGTAACTTTTTTTCTATGAAGCTTTTTACTCTAAAATTTTTAGAATCCTAAGAATACATATAGAATTACATTTAAGATTATATTTTAGAGTTTTAATCATTAAAATTTGTGATATATATCTCATGGAAGTTGGGGTTGTTTACTAATCCTAAAATTAGTCTTCAACAAGAAATTTTGGTATTTTTTCTATAAATTTTTACCAGTGAAGGTTGAGATTCTGAAATTTACAGGTGTTTAAGAACTGATATTAGAGTACTAAAGGTCTAAATTTCATAATTAAAAATTTGTTGGTTGTGGAGGATTATTATATTATCAATTATATGTAGGTCAAAGAAACTCCAGGATAGATAATTAATGCCCCCCTCGATGATGAGGGGGAATAAATGTCTTATTATTTTGCAATTCAAATATTTTAATTTCATAGTCAATATGGACTATTCATTATAATCTCTCATATCTGACGATAGAAGTTATTTTATGTTTTTTTTTTCCTAGAAGGAAACCCTCTTTTATGAGGGGATTGTATTGTGGTTGTGTATTGTTGCGAATATTGTATTATGAGTGAGGAGACCGTAAGAGAAAGAAGAGGAAGTTACAATGAGTGTGTTGTATATTGTATCCCATAATTTTTTTTGATAATAATAAGGAAGGCCCTGGAAATTTATTTGGTGGATGTATTCCACACTGGGTGAACCACATATATCTTTCCCTATATTGTATTGTGTATCTTCTATGTTTTATTTCTGCATTTATTTTATTTTATTTCTCTGTGATCTTGTTTTTGTAACAAAACGATTTAAATCTTAGAGATACATCATGAAAAAATTAAACCATCCATTCATACTCCTAATTAAGGTTTTTAAAGGTTACAATTAGCATAATTGTTTATTGGAATATCTATTTTTGGTGATTCAAAATAGGGAAAAACATGAAAAAGAGGAGAATTATTATTTTCTCAGATTTCTACAAAGGATCATCCAAAATTTACTTCACCAAATAAACCTCTATAGACCTCGACCATGACTCAAGATGAAATCCAAAATATTTATCACCGTATGGAAAATAAAATCAATGAAAATAAGGAACAAATGGAAACTAAGATCACTGAAAATAGGGAATAGATGGAAATGAAGATGAATTAAAATAATAATGACATGGAAATGAATATGGATGAAAATAAGGAGTAAATGAAAATAAATATGTAACAAATGGAACATAAGATGGATGAAAATATGAAAAGAAATATGGTTGAGATGGAAAATAAGATGGATAAGAAGATGGATGAAAATAATAATTACATGAAAAAGGAGATGTATGAAAATAAATAAGAAGTACAAAAAACCATGAAGGAATTGCAAAATTCCATGTCTTCCATGATATTTCATTATCTATATGAGAGACTCCCTGAAGGAGACATCAAAATACAAGGAACCCATAAAAATAAAGGTAGTATTCATGTTGAACAATCTACTAATAATAAGAAATTTTCAAGTAGATTTAACTCTAGAAGTGAATTTAATTATGGTGGTGGTTCTAACTTTAACTTTCCCAATATTGAATTGAATAAGTTTGATGGCTCAAAGTTCTTTACCTGGGTGAACCAAGTAGAGAACTATTTTGAGCTGTAGAATATCATGAATGATAAGAGAAGGATTCACTTAACATGTTTGAACTTTGAGATAAAACCATATTAGTTGTATGAATGGGTGTTTAAAAGGAAGTCCCATTTTTATCATTATACTTGGGGTTTATTTACAAGACATAGAAAATAACAATATGGGAAAGTGTGGGAACATAACTACTTCAGACAATTGACAGGAATCAAGAAATTAGGTGATATTGAAGATTATAATTCACAATTTTAGGTATTGGCCACAAGGGTGGATGATATAAGTTATGAACATTTGTTGGAAGTTTACATGGGTGTATTAAAAGAATACATTAAACATGATATTTTTTTTAAGACACCCTACAAATATTATGGAAGCTATGAAATTTTATCATCATATTTAAGAAAATAACAAGGATACACACAATTCTACCATTGGAGCAAACACATGAAGCATAGATTAGTTTGGGGTTCATAAGGAAATTGTACCTTAACAAAAAAGGTTTAAACCTAAATAAATGGATGAAAGAAGATAAAATGTACTATGTTTCAATTGTTACAACAACTACGGTAGGGGGCATAAATGAGGTCATAATAAATAATTCTACATAGACTGTGAAGAGGAAGAAGATCCAAAATTGGATTTGTCACAAGATCCAGAACCAGAAGAGACAACAACAATATATTCTCATCATTGGATGACATCAATACTCCACAAACCCTCAGGATAGAAGGATACATATAAAACAAAAATGTAATAGTATTGATTCATTCTGGAAGTACACATCATTTCATCGATTAAAAATTAGCAAAATATCTCAATTTCTTTGTATATCCCACAACAAAGTTTCAAGTAACGATTATAGATGGAGGTGCCATAAATTGTTCAAGTAAATTCCATAGTACTAAGCTCAACTTGGATGATTATTTTTTGGATAACGCCATAATTTCCATCCAAGTGATTGGTGCTAATGTTGTATTATGGGTCCAATGGGTACAATCATTGGGAATAGTGGCCTTTGATTTTCAATATCTTTTTATGACATTTTCCTCAGCTCTCATGGAAATTGATCTTAGAGGTATCCAAGGGAAACCATATAAAGTTATAATCTCTAATAGCATGAAAACTTACTAAAAAATGGACACCAAGGTGTAATTGCACAATTGTGCTCACTTGATTTTTAAACATCTATACCCTCTACTCCATTAGATCTCCATATAATTATCAACAATCATTCCAATTTATTTGGTGAAACTCCTAAGGGTATTCCACCTACTCAAGGTCATGACCATGATCTTAATTTGCAACTAGGAAGTGTAACAACTAAAATTATGCCTTATAGGCATTCATATGCATAGAAAAATAATATTGAGCATATGATCCAGGAAATGTTAGAGGCTAGCATCATTCAACCTAAAAAAGGTTATTGTTGTTCACTAGTTGTGATTGCTACAAAAAAGTATGATTAATGGCATATGTATCCATATTATCAACAACTAGACATAATAACCATCAATATAAGTTTCCTATTCCTGTCATTAATGAATTATTAGATGAATTCTGTGGAGAAAAAATGTTTACTAAGTTGGATCTTTGTTTCAAATATCATAAAATTAAAATGAGGAAGGAAGACATTTCAAAAATATATTTTAGAACACATGAAGTTCATTATGATTTTTTGGTTATGCCATTTAGACTTACTAATTCACATTCAACATTTCAAATCCCGATGAATTATAATTTCAATCCCTTCCTTAAAAAACATTGTGTTAATATTTTTTTATGACATACTAATCTACAAAAAATCTTCAAAAGATCATGTACAACACTTTGACGAGTATTATAACTATTGGAAGATAAATAAATTTATGAAAATTCTTCTAAGTGTGACTTTGTGGTTCAAGAAGTGGAATATTTTGGTCATATTATATCTCATGAAGGTCTAAAATTGAACCCTAAAAAAATTAAATCTATGAGGGAATGGTGAACTCCCAAAACCTTGAATAAAAGTAAAGGATTCTTAAGATTGAAAGGATATTACCAATTTTTTTTCAATAACTATGGTCAAATAATAGCACCTCTTACAAGACTTGTAAAGAAGGGAACATTTTCTTGGACTAAAGTGGCAACCAAATATTTTGACAAACTTAAGGAGGCTATGTTTATAACTAATGTCCTAGCCACACCTGAATTTACAAAAACAATTATCGTGGAGTGTGATTCCTTGGGCCATGGAATTGGTACAATTTCAATACAAGAAGGAAGGCCCATTTCATTTGAAAGAATCCAAATTAAAGGAAAAAACTTACTCAAACTCATTTATGAAAAACAAATGTTCGGAATACTACATGAAATTCGGTGATGACACCCATACCTAATAAGAAGACACTTCAATGTAAAAACAAGTCATGATACTTTGAATTAATTCTTCGAGCAACAAATATCTTCAAAAGATAAACAAAAATCGGTTAAAAATATGCTAGGTTAGGACTTTGAAATTATATACGAAAAAAGAAAACATAATGTTGTGGAATATGCCATTATAAGTAAATAAGAAGAAAGGAATAAATATCAATAGGTATGCAATATCATTCAATAACTAAAATAGGACCCCAGTTCATTTGATAATTTTTTATGGAATAATTATTTTTTATGGTATCATGATCGCATATATTTATGTAAGATTTCTCTTGTAAAATAGAAGGTCCTTTTGGAATTCCACACTTCTCCTATAGGATGACATTCCATATTCTTGAAAAGGTACCACAGGATCAAGAAATAGTTTTTATGGGAAGGACTTAAAATTGATGTTCAAAATTTTGTTTCTGAATGTTTGGTTTTCCAAAATAATAAGGGAGAGACAATCAAAACTCTAGGTATCCTACAACAATTATCTATACCAAGTCAACAATGGGAAAAAGTTTAAATGGATTTTATTACAGGTTTACCCAAATCTAAAGGAAATATTATCATCATCGTAGTAGTGTATAGACTAACAAAGTATGTTGATTTTTTATTTCTTTCTCATCCTTTTAAATTAGGTACAATAGTCGCAACATTCATGGAAATAGTTCAAAATCTACATTGAGTCCCCAAGATTATTGTAGGTGACCAAGATTCAATTTTCACTGGAAATTTTTGGACTGAATCATTTTCTTGTTTCGGTACACAATTGGCTCACAGATGATCTTATCACCCTCAATCCTGTGATAAAACTGATATTATGAATAAATTTCTAGAAGGATATATTCGTTTCTTTTCATATGATAAACAAAAACAATGGGACAAGTTGTTTCCCTTGGTGGAATGGTGGTACAACAAATCCTTCCATAAATTATAAAAAATGTCCTCATGCTTGGATATTTATGGATATCACCCTCCATCCATTACATCATCCTTTAAAGGGAATATGGATTTTTAATTGGTGGAGGACCACTTAGGGAACCAACAAGAGTTTCTCAAGCTATTTACGAGAAATTTGGTTATGGCACAAAATAGGATGAAACAACAAGCAGATCAACATCACAGTGAAAGGGAGTTTGAAGTCGGGGATTGGGTATTTTTGAGTCTACAACTATATAAACATATGTCTCTCAAGAAACAAAAGAAGTAAAATAAATTAGAAGCCAAATATTATGTCCCATATGACGTTTTTCAAAGGATTTGAGGTATGTTTTACAAATTGGAGCTTCCTCCATATTCACATGTACATCTAGTACTTCATGTTTATTTCCTAAATAAGGTAATAAACTACAAGATACTAATACTAAATATTTTACCAGAGATTAATAAATAAGGGGAAATCATACAAGAACCAGAAAGAATGACGGAAACAAGGATTACGAAGCTAAAATTTGAGCAATTACAGAGTACCTCGTCAAATGGAATAACCTACTAGTGGAAGAGGACACCTAGGAAGATGATTTCTTCATGCAGAAACAACTATGATTAGTCAAGTGTTGCGGAAAACATTTGTTTGAATGGTATGGCCATGTTAAGACCTATAAAATCCCCATGACATGTGTAAAACCTCTCTATTAAGCACTAGATATTGAATTATTGCATTTATAGTGTTATAATTGTATGTTGGATAGAACTATTCATTGTACCCTTTGTCTCCTACACACACACACACATAAACACACACACACATATACAAACACACACAAACACCAAGGAGACCTATAATTAACATCATATTATATCATCTCATATTTTATTTTGAATTGGATATATTGTAAGAGGAGGTTTCCCCATTGAAGTGGATTTGATTCATTGAATTTTTATCATTTTTAAGGCATTGGATCATAAAAGTATTTTAGTTGGGTTGAATAGAGGATTGTCATTAAGGTTCATTTTAGCATCACAATTTAATAATATTATGAGAAAAATATGTAAATTATATTCTATAACAAATAAGAACAATAATGATGGTTTAGTGAATTTAGAACAATACCTAGTGTTGTTAGAGTTTTTAGATGTATTTTCGAAGGAGTTAGCTAGATTACTACTTGAAAGAGAATTGGAGTTCATGATTGAACATAAATTATGAATGAAATCTATTGCAAAGGATCCTTACCATATAACAACTCTATATTTACAAGACATGTAGATGGAAATATAAGAAATTCTAGATTTCGATTCCCTGTTCTTGTTTGTTCTCCTTGATTCATGGTTGCACTAGTAACCAATTTCTACTTGATTAAAAAAAAAAAAATTTCCATTTCGTCCACATTTAGAGTGAATTTATCTTCAATTTTTTTTAAATGAAATATTTAATTTCTCTTAGTTATTAAATGTAGTAATTTATATGCTCAATAAGTCAGTCAGCCATGCATTTTAAATTTTCACAAATTAATTAAAATGAACATTCTAAATAAAACATGATTTTTCATGTTGAATCAATCATATTTCAATGTATACTTAAAACATTATAATTGACACCAAGGGTTCCATGATTATTGTTGGCATGTGAAAAACTAGGTTCAAGACCCTGGGTTCAAGTTACATAATCCAACAAAAGCCTATAGGCATCATCCCTTTTGGCATCACTTGCATGTAGGAGAAGTCTCACCTGAGGTATCTTTATGGGAACTGCAGGAACCAATATTCTGCAATGGTGAGGGAAATATTGGAAACCTCCTATGTCATATCTGCAGGATCGTCTTGCGCACTAGACCCTTGTTACCATGAAATTGTTACTTAGTTATATATGCACATGTATCCATAGTTATGTTATTTATTGGTTAACCATATAATCATTGTTACTACGCATTACTATATCATCATCAATATTAAATATCAACATAAGAACAACTTTAAAGGTAAACATATATTCACATTACAGACATGGATTGACATCTAAAATAACAGTTCTACATAGGGTTATCGTGGTTCATCCCACTATGGGCTATGTCCAAAAACAATCAACTTCTTTATTATATTTGAGAGACTTGGTTGTGTTGTATGCTACAATGGATGCTTAACATATATTTCTCATTAAATACATATCTTCTTTACAATGTTATTTTATATGAATATATCGTTACCTCTGTTTGTATTTATTTTTCTTTGGCCTTTGTTTTTATCTTCATATATCTATCTCTCTGACCTCACAACACCCTTTACATATCTATACATTATGATCAGGGTCTTTTCACACCTCATTTTGAGTTGGGTAAAACTCATGCTTGTATGGAAAAACTCATTATGAGTTGGATACAACTCATACTCGGTTGGTTTTCCTAGATTTTATGTTAGATGTTCTTTCTTGTCCCCCATATTTTCATCTTTCCTCTCTCTTATTTATTGATCTTCTTGATATCCTTCCTTCACCCTTTCTACGCCTTTTCCCTATACCTAATCTATTATCATTGTTCCATAACCAAAATGCACTACCCAAAAATCGCCCAACTCTCACATGTGCCCTGTCCCAAGCCACTTAGTCTTGTTGTGTCACACTCATCCATGCCTTAGTAAATTTATGGAGGGTGTCCTTCTCTTACTCTATTGATGTTTCTAGTTCTTCTTCCTTATTGAATATTTCTTCCATTGTCCGTGTTGCGAAACTTGTAAGTTTTGCCTCAATGTTTTCCACCATTAGTGTCATAGTGATTTGCGTGATACTTAGCTCTTCTAGTACCACAAGGAATTTTTCTTATTGTGGTTGTAATTTATGTTTGATATTCCTCTATTATTCCTTCATTTGTTCCACTACAATATATAATTTATTGTTAGCTAGGAGTGTTTTCATTCTTTCTGCTGGTGGTAGAGTATTTATGCACTCATTGGTCTGATGCACTTGTTCCTGTGTAGTCTTTATGTTATCTTCCAGTTCTTGCAAATTTGGGTTGGTAGTAAGCTATATCCAAATGTGTGTGACTTCTTTGCACATATTTATGCATTCATATTCCAAGATTTTGATCTTTACCACTGATTTCTAAGTCATCATTTTCCTTTGTTCTCTTTCTTCTAGCAGTGTCCCTAACAGTGTTTGTGGTTCTAGCTCGGTGGTATTGTTCCATATACCCTTGATGACTATTCTTATACTAGATACCTATTCATCTATTGTGGTCTCTATTACCAGTGGTACTTATTGGACTTCTTTTAATAAGTTCTGGACTGTCGCTTGTATTTTCTCTATCAATTGTTCAACTTCATCATTTTCTTTCAAGGCCCTGCCTTCATTTGCTTCTTCCCCTTCCATCTCTTTAAAATGATTTATAAGTCCTTACTTCTGACTATCTCTCCTCTTTAAAGGATTTATCTTCCTTTCCTCCATCCTATCTCTCCTCTTTAACTACGAGTTCCACTTATTTTTCTACTCTGTACTTTTTCTGTACTGCAGTGGAACATTTATTCTGTATTTCTTTCTTCTCATATTATTCTTTATATAATTCACTAGTTGTGGTCCCTGCTCGAAGATAAATATTCTATGTGATCCCTTTATGAAAACCCTTTAATAATTCCATAGGCATCTGTGACACGACTAGGTCTAGGTGACTTAGTCCTTGTAGCTTCTCTTGTACTTCGAGGTTGGGTAACACAATTTTCTCTACTAGGATCTTAATCACTCTACTCTGTTTTTTCATTTTTTTTGATACTGCACTTTGTACTTCCTTTTTTATGCCTTCTTGGTGTTGATATTATGGTAGTTGCAGGAGGTATTTACCTCCACATGTAAACCTCACAAGAATAGAATATTCTGGGAATCAAGAAGAAACCCTAATTGATTGTTTAGTAACCATAGAAGACAAGTCATCTCAAGGGAATGAATTGTATTAGGTTATCAATCTCCAATATAATAAGTCAACTAAAGGAAATAATATATACTAAATAATTAGTAACCAAAATGAGAAGTCAGCCTAGGTAGTCTTCTAAATTTAGTATAAATACAAGAGGCCAGTCTTCATTATGGTAGACATTCTCAGAACTGAAGAAGCAACACTTGTGCACACTGCAGTTGGCCACTTTGTGCGAAAGTTTGGAGGAGAGTTGTTGTTGCAGCTGCTACATATAGAAAATTTTGTTTTGGCTTGGACTATCTCTTGGTTATGGTTTGGACTATCTGATCAACTCTTGTTTGGTGTGCTATCCTTGGACAAAGGTGAACTACCCTTTTTTTAGCTATCTAGCCTAGGGTTTGCTTCCAGAATGATTCTCTGTCAAGGTTAAGGTGCTCGAAGGGTGTCTTGGGCCTATGGGTGACAATAGTGATATTGTCTATGGTTAAACGAGAAAATCCATCATATTCGAACAGGTTATGGGCCCACATCTCCTTCATTCACTCTAACCACTATAAGGGAGCATAGCCATAAGGATATTAAGCTCGTTGAATAACTACCACTAGGGTTTCTAGTAGAAGCAACCACCAAAGCAATGTTTCTAAGGTTACTAGCAGGTGCAGTTGTAGAAACCCTAACCCTCTCATTAAAGAACCTTAAGTGAAGGGTTTGACCTAATTTCTAGATAGACTAGTGCGCCCTAGACTAGTCAATATCTTGGTACTCTCAACAAGCCAAGACATCAAGTTTGAGTTTTTCATCAAATCTAGGGTTGACCAAGTCAAAGAATCCATGAATTACTCTATGAATTCATAAAGTAAGCTAGATGGAGCTTCTAGATTCAGATCATGGAAGACAAGGATTGATCTCATACTTTCCAAGAATAAAGTGATGGATATCATGAAAGGAAATATCATGGAACCAGAGTTTGAAGAAGGAAAAGAGAAAGAACTGTAGAACGTTGCAGTTATGGGAAAGTTCAAAGACGGTGACATCAATGCCATGAGTATCATAGTGGACTCTATAAAATACCACTTGATACTCTACATCTCCCATATGGACTCATCAAAGAAGATGTTTGATTCCCTAACAAACCTCTTCTCAGTCAAAAACATTGGACAAGTAATGAGTATGAAGAATGAGATATGTGACATGAAGATGAATGATGATTGAAACATGACATCATACTTTCTCATAATTTCTCATTTAAGAGATCAACTACAAGCAATTGAAGAGATCATTTCAAAGAATGAATTGGTAAAGATAGTACTCAATGGTCTTCCCAAGACATGGGATGCATTTTTCACAAGTATGAACATAAGGAAGGAGTATCTTACATTTGAAGAACTTTGGACTTGCTATGATAAAGAATAATCAAGGATCAGTGAAAAAGAGAAACCTCAAAATAAATACGATGATCAAGCCTTCACAGCAAGATTCAATAATTCTAGGAACAAAAGGAAGTTTGGAAAGAAGCAAAATATAGAGAAATATATGTCATAAATACAATGCTTCAATTGTCAAAAATGTGGACACTACAAGAATCATTGTCCCAAGCTAAATAAAAGGAAGGAGACACACGAAGGATTAGTTTCCAAAGATAAGGAACCTTCAAAGAAGACTAAGCAGGATGAAACAAACTTCTTCCTCTAAGACAAGGTAACAATATTCTTCATAGTTCTTGTACATATCTTGTTTTCATACTCTCTATACATATCTTGTATATCTATCTCTTACAAGATAACATGTTCCAAGAGAAACTATACCTATGGAAGAACAAAAAGATAAGGATTTATATCATAATGACTATAAGACAAGGCAATACACATGAAAGCATGAATAACATCAACAACACCTAGTAATAGTTCATGTGGAAGCTATTACAAGATAAGCCAAAATCATAATCAATCTTGAAGAAACCTAGAAGAAGAAAAGATAGAAAGAAGTTAGCAATCAAAAGGAAATTGGAGAAATATTTATGACACTTTGCAAATGGAAATATGGATGCAGACGGAAGCATGGATTATGTTATATGGAGGTAGCCTATTATATACTTCCAAAAGAAAAAACATGCACTCATACATGAAGCAAGGATTAGGAGGGAGCTACTCCTATAATCCATTGAAAATGATAAAGTATATATCCATGGTAGCAGTCATGAAAAGTAGTGTGTGTTCATCTTGACTTCAGAAGAAGTCGTCTTCAAAAATAATCCTTAAAGTATCCTTGGTTATCCATCCACATCCATGACCCTATGATGGAAGAAAGAAATGGAATCTTTAGGGAATGTGATCTATAAGAAACTGCATGGACCCAAGAACTAAAGAGAAACATGATGAAGAACATGAAAATTCCATGAAAGAAAGAAAAGCCAGAACAACCAATCATTGTATCAAGAATCACAAGACTACTAGCCTTATATGAACTGAAAGTTTTGATTGACTTATGAATGAAAGAATTGTGAGATCAAAAACTAGAAGTTCTCACAGATGGAGACAGAAGACTATAATGATTGTTTTTTCCAAGTAAACCATACATACCTCTACATGATCCATTATATCGTCCACAATATCCATGGGATGGATTTTTACATTGGATGAAGGAAAAGACTATTATCCAGAATAATTGAACAAAGGGCGTATGAAGAGAAACCTCAAGGATTTGAGGTATCCCATAAAGAGACTCTTGTATGCATACGAAAGAAGACAACTTTGGTAGATAACCTCCAATGCACAACAGAAGCATGGTGAAAATTTTCTATATTATATCAGAATGGTTACTCAGAACTCCAGAATGATGGATTGCCAATCCATGAAAAAGATCTCATGATGAAATAAGAAGTGCCACATGGACATGTTCTAGTTTGAGCCTTTCCACGATGTTATGAGCTAGTAGGAAACAAAAGAGCTGAATTAAACTATGATATACTGTAATGATCAATGCTATATGAAGACTTCAGAGAAAACCAGAGTTCTAGAAAGATCGAAGTACATTGAGATCAAGCATTACATTCTCCATGATGAAGTCCAAAAAATAGAATGTGGTTCTCCAATATATATTTCAACATATAAACATATAAGTAGACATTTTGGTAAAGCCTCTTTCCAAGATGAAAGAGTTTGCGTACTCAAGCTGGAGCTCGTGGAGATGACTTCCTTATTGAAAAAGGAAGAGATGACTCCTAGGTTGGGAGGGATAATTGATGTGTTATTGATTTATGGACAATCATTTTTCAATTAGAAAAATGGTCCAGGATGAGTAGTTCCTTTCCAGTTCGGAAAGTGGTTGAGATTTCTGACGGACAGGCATTTTCCAGTTCAGAAAATGGTCCATATCAAACAGTCATTTTCCTAATGAAAATGGTTCGATGGATTGATGATGTACCATAGACATCGATTTCCCATTGGGGTTAACAAGGGGAATGGTTTAGGACAGACTCTATTCTTGAGGGTTACTCAAGAAGACTTGTCCACCTCGTCAGACAATCATTCTTTTGAATCTCACAGTTGTGAGCAGTTTCAAAGAATGGTCTGTTTTGGAGGTTGGTGCAGGATAGTCATTTCCTTTGGAAATGGTCCAGACAGTCATTCCCTAGAGCAGATTCATTCTCTCTATGTTGCACTTTGTTTAGTGGCAGAGGAATCGCCCATATATGTGAATGGTCTAGGTTAAATAATTAGGGATAGGCATTCCTTAGGGCAGACTCATTCTCTCTAGGATGCACTTTTTTTAGTGTTGAAGGAATGGAGCAGGGTGGGGAATGGTCCACGCTCAAAATTTGGGACAAATATTCTTCCCTTCTTGAGAATAATAGTAAATATAGCTCATCATTGATGTTTTACCTTCTGAGGGAAGATCCTCTTCCAAAATCTCACAAATGTAAGTGGAAGAATGCCCCAGAGGATTCAGTTTATATCATAAAAATGTCTTTCTATGCAGGTTTATATTAGATGATATGATTTTTATGGAGACTCATGTCTCCGGATAGTATATGTATACTACTACGGTGGATGTATTCCACTGATTGTGACTCTATGTCACTGATCAAGTATCTGTGTGCTACTTGGTGTGGTAGTGTACCACTGGATTGTAGTTGTGTATTACTATGGATAGACAGAATTGTGTTCTATTGAATGACATTTTTCTAATAATCTTGAAGACTATCAGTAGTGCTAGAAATTATTATCATCCATATAGATGATCAAAGGATAGAGATTTCCTAGACAAAAAATGGTTCAAAACATTTATTCTTCTAGGACATATGTCTAGATTAGAAGAATGGCTCTTGTGTCACTCTTTCGTGTGAGTGACTTATCCAACATCATGTCTAATTACTTAGATGGAGTATGGTTTTGAGGGATGATACAGCTGATGACAATGATAGTGATGATGGTGCTCATGATCTAGTCATGAGATAGTCTATACGACTATGTTAATTCTACTGGGTAAATGGTACGTTTCTGCTCAAGACCATTACCTTCAAATACCTCCCTAGCTAGGAGGGAGTGTTGATATTATGGTAGCTATGGGAGGTATTTACCTCCACGTGTAAACCATATGAGAATATAATATTTCAGGAAGCAAGAAGAAACCCTAATTGATTGGTTAATAACCCTATAAAACATTTCAACTCAAGGGAATGACTTGTATTAGGTTATTAGTCTTCAAGAGAAGAAGTTAGCTAAAGGAAACAATATATACTAAAGAATTAGTACCCAGAATGAGAAGTTGGCCTAGGTAGTTTTCCATATTTAGTATAAATACAGGAGGCCAGTCTTCATTCTAGCAGACATTCTCACAACTACAGAAGCAACACTTGTGTGCATTGCAGTTTTCCAGTTTGTGCGCAAGTTTGGAGGAGAGTTGTCATTGTAGCTGTTTCTGCTAGAAGATTTCATTTTGTCTTGGAATATCTCTTGGTTATGGTTTGGACTATCTGATCAACTCTTGTTTGGTGTGGTATCCTTGGATAAAGGTGCGCTACAATTTATTTGGCTATCTAGCCTAGGGTTTTCTTCCAGAATGATTCTATGTCAAGGTTAAGGTGATTGGAGGGTGGCTTCGGCCTATGGTTGGGTGACAATAGTGATATTGTTTATGGTTAAATGAGCACATCCATCATATTCTAACACTTGGCCTGTGTCGGTTCCTTGCATAAGTGTGAATCATACTGTTTCCAATAACTATTGTAAAATCAGAAATTGGTCGTGCACCTTCGATTATAGTTCTTCCTTTTTCTTTCTGCTCAATTCAAGGAATTCCTCTGTGGCATCAGGGATGCTTTTAGGGGCTAAATTTTTCTCATGGGATAATTTTCCATAGTTTTTCCCAAAAAACCATTCACTATTCTTAAAATGATTCGCCCAAATCATATAGGATAAAATTATTTTACCTTAAAAATCGGCAAAAGTTTATACAAACTATACAAAATACTTAGAAATTTTGAATATTTTTACAAAAATATCGTCAACATTTTCTAGTTGGCATATGAAGGATTAGTAAGATTCGCCAAGGTTTCTACATTTTAAAATACATTTACATCCTTAAAATCATCCATGTGTGGCATCCCTTAGTCCGTAGCCAATTTTTTCCATGTCATCATTCATTAATGTGTAGATGAATGGTGTATTTTGGGCATTTGTCTTCTTCCACGTAGATGGACTCGTGATTTGGCCCTTCTGTTACTTCCATATATTAGCTACAGGTTGTGGAGGATGGTCTATTTTTCCTATTTCTAGTGCATCCTCTGTGTCATTTCGTGGATTGGTGTCCTCTTCCCCATTGTCTATAGGGTCCATCTCTACATATATGAACTTTTCCACCTTAGTGTTCCTCCCTTGCACTAGCGCATCCCCTTGTGTTGGAACCTTCCAATCTGGTTGTCAATCCTGCATAACCAGCTGGATGACTTATTCCATTATATTATACTTTTTTTGGACCCACTCCTTCGTTGGATCCTTCTTGGATTTGATATACATTTGATGCATGTATGCAAAGAAGTCTACAACTAGTCCATATGCCTCCACCAAATGTGGTGACATGTGTGGTGTGTTTCAGATACAATGTCAAATTATTTTAGTGTAGAGAAATAATTATATGTTGTTGTTCATTTCTCTCCTATTGTTTGTTGAAAACCTTAAATTTTGGTACTTTGTTGCTACTCATGGGTTACCTCTCATCCCTAAGAACTGTGCATCCTCTAGTTCTCCCTATGCTATGAAATCAATCGAAATCAGGAGCTAGGAGTAGTGAAAGTCCATTCCCTTTTCTCAGGCTCCTACATAGTCCGGTAGGAATTGGTTTAGTAGGAATGGTGCCCAACTCATTGTAGTGTCTTATACACATTTCTTTGTTACAACTATTACCCATGTTGGTACTTGATCCTTCCTACACTTTCGTAGAATCTTTCATGCTACCATTTGGATCATTATTCGAATGGTAAGGTTGCATATAGTTGGCACATCCATGCCACGCACCCCTCTAACTGTGAAAAATTTTGTTTGCATAGCCTATGATTGTGATTTGCCTTTATTTTTGTATGAAAATAATAGAGTAGGGTCTTCCCCCTGGGTTGGTATCCCAATGAAGAAATAAGAAACCCTATTTGATTGGTTAATAACCCTAGAAGACAAGTCAGCTCAAGGGAACGACTTGTATTAGGTTATTAGTCTCCAAGAGAAGAAGTCGGTTGAAGGAAATAATATATACTAAAGAACTAGTACCTAGAATGAGAAGTCAGAAAAGGTAGTCTTCCATATTTAGTATAAATACAAGAGGCCAGTCTTCATTCTAGCAGACATTTTGAGAACTACAGAAGCAACACTTGTGTGAACTGTAGTTGGCCAGTTTGTGCATAAGTTTGGAGGAGAGTTGTCGTTGCAGCTAGCATATTTCGTTTTGGCTTGGACTATCTCTTAGTTATGGTTTGGAATATCATATCGGCTCTTGTTTGGTGCGATATCCTTGGAGAAAGGTGCGCTACCATTTTTTTGTCTATATATCCTAGGATTTTCTTCTAGAATGATTCTATGTCAAGGTTAAGGTGCTCAGAGGGTGGCTTCGACATATGGTTGGGTGACAATATTGATATTGTCTATGGTTAAACAAGCACATACATCATATTATAACACTTGGATTGTGTCGGGTCCTTGCATAAGTGTCAGTCATATTGTTTCCAATAACTATTGTAACATCAAAAATTGGTCGTGCACCTTCGATTGTAGTTCTTCCTTTTTCTTTCTAGTCTCTTTGAGGAATTCCTCTGTGGCATCAGGGATGATTTTAGGGGATAAATATCACTCATGGGATAATTTTCCATAGTTTTTCCCAAAAAACGATTTGTTATTCTTAAAATGATTCTCCCAAATTATATTGGATAACATTATTTTACCTTAAAAATTGCCAAAATTTTATACAAACTATACAAAATAGTTAGAAATTTGAATATTTTTACAAAAATATCATCAACATTTTCTAGTTGGCATATGAAGGATTAGTCAAATTCACCAAGGTTTCTACATTTAAAAATAAATTTACATCCTTAAAATCATCCATGTCTTTCATCCCTTAGTCGATAGCAAATTTTTTCCATGTCATCATTCATTAGTGTGTAAATGATTGGTGTATTTTGGGCCTTTGTCTTCTTCCACACAGATGTACCCGTGCTTTCCTCCTTTTGTTACTTCCATATATTAGGTGCAGGTTGTGGAGGATGGTCTATTTTTCCTATTTATGGTGCATCCTCCATGTCATTTCCTGGATTGGTGTCCTCTTCCCCATTGTCTAGAGGGTCCATTTCTACATCTGTGAACTTTTCCACCTCGGTGTTCCTCCATTGCACTATCACATCCCATTGTGTTGGAACCTTCCAATCTGGTTCTCAATCCTGCATAATCAGCTAGATGACTTATTCCATTATATTATACTTTTTTTGGACCCACTCCTTTGTTGGATCCTTCTTGGCTTTGATATACATTTGATGCATGTATACAAATAAGTCTACAACTAGTCCATATGCCTCCACCAAACGTGGTGACATTTGTGGTGTGTTTAAGATACAATGTCATATTGTTTTAGCATAGAGAAATAGCTCTATGTTGTTGTTCATTTCTCTCCTCAAACCAGAAATTATGGTACTTTGTTGCTACTCATGGGTTCCCTCTCATCCCTAAGAAATGTGTGTCCTCTAGTTCTTCCCATGCTATGATGTCAATCGAAATCAGGAGCTAGGAGTAGTGAAAATCCATTCCCTTTTCTTGGGATTCTACATAGTCCAGTAGGAACTGTTTTAGTAGGAATGGTGCCCAACTCATTCTAGTGTCTTCTACACATTTCTTTGTTGCAACTATTACCCATGTTGGTACTTGATCCTTCCTTCACTTTCGTAGCATCTTGCATGCTACCATTTGGATCGTTATTCGAATGGTAAGATCACATATAGTTGGCACATCCATGCCATGCACCCCTCTAACTGTGTAAAACTTTGTTTTCATAGACTATGATTGTGCTTTGTCTTTCTTTTTGTATGGAAATAATAGAGTAGGGTATTTCCCCTGGGTTGGTAGCCCAATGATTCTTTCTATCAAGTTTGTGTCAATATAAATTTTCTTATCTAGCCACATGTAACACCCATGCATGAAGGATAAGAGCATTTTGATGCATGCATTGACTTCTTTGTTGCGTCTGAAGTGTGGGACATCAAACAGGTTGAGGAGGCCTACTCGCTCCAATCCACTGGCCCAAACCTTGGTTATTAGTATGCTTTGTTTAATAAGTCGATCTACTTTTAGTTCCAAGTATTCATGGGATGGAAGTTCATGGAACTTCACCACATCGGTATTTTCATATTCTTCATATTTCAATTGGGGTACCTTACCCAACATGTCTTTGTCAATGATGAATTCCTCTAGAATTTTTGGGCTCACCAACATATACTCTAGAGTCTTGATCATTATGACCAATGGGGTGCCATCCTTTCTAGGAAGTGTGTAGTAACGAGGAAACCTCAGCTCCGATGAGGATGTGCCATGGGTTTCATCATTCTCTAGTTCGAATGTCAAAGCTTTGTCATGACGCTTCCTTGGTACAACTGTTGTTTCTCATGTGACTCTGGGTGGCTCGATTTATGTAGTTAACTAGGATTTGACAAGTGTTGTAGCTCTGTATCAGGCTCTATCTTTGTGCTCTATTTTTTTCCTATAATGATAAGTAATAATAGCCCATGTTTGGAAACCCTACTTGTTTTTATTCCCTTTTCCATTTGTTCGGTGGTCTTCATGCCTTCCCTTGTGTCCCATCTACCTGTAGCATGACATGTTTGGCTTTAATGGATATTTATTGACAAATTTGTTCTTGGATTTTCACTGTGTACTGCCCCTCTATCTTGCGTATCGACGATGTTTTCATTTTACTCCCTGTCATTATGATGGTTTTATGACTTGACCTTATGACAACTTTATTCCTTGTAATAACCCCAATTTAATGACTTTTCCGTATGTTTCTGTAACTATTGTTTCTTCCCTTTTCATACTTTCATTGGTCTGGTCATGTGGGATGGTGCAATTACTATCACAGTTGATGGATTGTACTATAGTACCTTGGGGGTCATTGACATTAATGGTGATTTCCCTCGCACTTGTTAACGGTATACGTCAATGACCGGTAATCAAGTGGTTTCTACCATGTTCGACTTCAACACATGTAATCACATG
>ML793226.1:93215-120228 GCA_009831015.1 Picea engelmannii
TAAGTACATCATCCTTTTTCTCTTGTCCATTCAATATTTTAGAACTAGGGAAAGAGTAGTATTCTGTCACAGTTTGTTCCAGATCCAGGTGGATCTGGGGAGATTGGTCTGTGTCCGCACTCACAAATTTATCCTTGAACAGTGTTGCATAAATTTTCTATCATATACTAGTACCAAGTAGCTTAATTGGGATTTTTTTGACTTAATATTTCTATTATTCCATGATTTTTCCCTTTCCTTTCGAACCTATTGGTAAAATCCTATGATCAATATATTCTCCTAAATCGGTACTAGTTGTGACAAGTGTTCTTTTATTGTGACCGAATCTAAAAGATTTGTGGTATTTGCGATGCATAGGCTCATTACAATAAACTCCATCGACATTATTGCCTCCTTCCCATATACAAACCTGAAAGGTGTTTTTCCTGTCAATTTCTTGCTGGTGTCCTGTATGCACATAATACAACAAGAACTCTTAAGTTCTAGTTATCTCTTCCCATGTTTTAGATTTTTGTTAATGCAATCTCTAGGATTTTGTTCAATGCTTCTACCATGCCATTGCATGTGGGTGGTATGGAGTAGTCCTTTAATAGTGAATATGGAATTTTTTGGTAAAAAATTCTATGGTCTTATTCATGAAGTGTGTCCCTTAATCACTCATAATTTTTCTTGGACATCCAAATCGAGTTAATATATTCTTGAACAAAAAGGGCACTGTAGTTTCTATGTTGCAATCTGTAACTAGTGTGGCTTCTTCCCATGGAGTCATATACTCTGTGGCCATAATAATGTACCTAGACTTTAATCATCTTTCTAGTGGTTTGATTGGTCCAATGAATTCTATGGCCCACTTATCAAAAACATGTAATGTAACTTTTGGATTCAATGGAATCTCATCCCTTCTATAAGGATTTTCGACCCTTTGAAAAACATCATATGTATGAGAATATTCCTTTGTGTTCTTGTGGAGTATTAGAGACCAAAGTCTTATGTGTAATATATTCTATGCAATTCCTTTACCTGCATAATGTCCTCCTTCTATCCTGTCATGTTCTTCTGCCAATATATTTTTCTTTCATGTTCAACCACATAATGTCACAATATTCCATCTGCTCCTAGTTTATATAGGCTTCCTGAAATAAATTGGTAGTCCACAACCTTCACTACTAAATTATTTTTATATGCAATGGTCATGTATAAACGGGCCATTCTTGTACTTAAAAGATATACAATATCTATAAAATAATCTCCCGACATATTAATCTAAAATAATTGTGCATCTAGAAAGTTGTCATCCAGGTTTCCTGCCTCTTCTCCCAATAGTACGTGTGACAAGTGATCTGGTCTTACATTGAGTTTACATGGTTTTACTACTACATCGAAATAATATTCCTAGAATAGTAGGAGACATAGTCAAATCCTTCCCCACAACACTGGGTTGTTGACCATATATCTCAATGAAAAATGGTTTGTGTACATCCTAAAGTGTGAGCCTAGTAAGTAGTGTCTGAACTTCAATACTGCATAGACCATAGCCAATCCCTCATGTTATGTTGTGGTATAGTTCTTTTCCATTGTTGATATTTTCTTTCTTGCAAAAGAGATTGGGTGATCTATGTCTCCCTCACCTTGTTGTGACAAGATCATGCCTAATGTTATTGGTGATTCATCCACATGCACATGAAAGTACTTGTTCTAGTTTGGGAAAATTAAGATCGTCGTAGTTACTAACTTTTTTTTCAGTGTGTTGACTCCTTTCTAATAGTTGTCATTCCACTGGAGCTTCACATCTTTTTTCAACAATTTTTCCATTGGTGTTCTAATATGTGAGTATCCTTTGATAAATTTCCCATAATACCCTGTGTGAACCAATGTTTTGCATAGCTTGTTGACTGATGTGGGTTGTTGTAAGTCCAAAATAGCTATGATATTTGCAAGATTGATTATTAGAACTTGTTTTCATAGCACATGTCCCAATAATATTCCAAATGGTGTGCACACAATACACTTCTTTAAGTTTAAGGATATCTAATGTTGTCTACACTTATCGAACATCAATATTATCAATTCAACATGGTCCCGTAATAGGCTAAATACAGTCCAATCATCCAAGTGTACTTTGATAAACTTATGAATAAACTCCTTAAACGCCACGACGACTACTCTTGAAAATACTGTAGGTGCATTCTTTAATCCAAATGACATCATTGTGTACTAAAAACATCCCCACTTTGTCATGAATGTAGTCTTATGTCTATCTTCAAATGTAATTTGTATCTAATGGTAGCCTGAGAAACCATCTTTGAATGAATAGGCTTCTTGTCCACCTACATTTTCAAGGACTTCATCTGTAAAGGGAATTTGGAATGGTTCAGCAAGCATGCATCATTCAGTTTCCTCTAGTCGACATGGATTCTTACACCCCCTATTTTCTTTTCCAACACCACCACATTAATTATTCATTATGATTCTTCAACCAATTCGATGAATCCCACCTTTAGCATGCAATCAATTTCCTCCATTACTTTTTCTTTTTATCTTGGGTTTAGTCTATAGGATTGTTGTTTCACTTGTTTAACATCCTCTTTCAGTGGGATATTCATCTTCCCCATATCAATTTATATCCATTTAATATTTGAGAATGTAGTGGGGAATAGGTTTGGTATTCATGTCGTATATATTCTATCTTTTCTATGGTTTCCTCATCCTAGTAATATCATATTTATCCAAACTCAAGGATTTCCTCTGTCCCAATATTAAATTTTTGTGTCTTGAATAGCTACGCTTATGTTGTGGATTCCATCTATGGGCCCTCTACTGCTCGTTCCCCCTCAATTTTGGGTACTTGGATATTGCGGGGATCTTCGTCATCTTGATCCTCCTGTGTCACATTGTAACATTCCAATAACTTGTGAACTGTCATAGAGGAATTGTGTGTGCTGCATATAGATATTATTTCCATTCATTCTTCTTCAATGAAGATTTGTTTTTAATCGCCTATAACATTGTACTTATAAGGGGAGATTGATTTTGAAAGGTAAATGTTACCTGTAATATTTCATTTATGTAATCCCAATATCTTGTATCTATGTGTAGTTCTATTTCTAGATACCATTTCCTTGGGATAATGCCAAGGGTATGTATTAACCTATGTGTCCATTCCTTCCTTGGTACCGAGTTCCATTATTTTTCACATTGTGCAACATGATCTATTGGGTTTCCTTATTTGGTATACTTCTATATCATGTATCCCTCATCAATATTGAATCTCACTTGTATTAGTTTCCTACACTGTTTCCAATCTGCTATGTTTTCTTTGTGTGTCTCCAACCATCTTTCTAGGGTGGCCTTCAATACAATGTCCAATGTTAGTATCCTTTTTTATTTTGGTACCCATGTCTCGAATGTCTTTAAAAATGTGGTTATATCTTTCAAATCGACATACTTAGGTGGGTTGCATAGTTCTGCTAGAATTTAGCATACTGATTTGGCCTTCCGTGCCCATCACCATGTTGAAACTTTATGCATCTTTTGCTACCAATTTTCTAGACCTACTTCTGAGTCTGATGTACACGAACAAATGCTTCTCCAAATTAACACACCATCTACAGTGGGGTTAACATAGTCATCCATCCTCACAATCATGTTATACATTTTTTCAAGCTCATCTCCCTTCGTTCGTTCTATGTACCTCCTTCCTTCTTTTGGGTCTAATGGCACAATAACTTCTAGTTCTCCTACTTGAAATATCATCTCTCTCCTTTTCATATTGATAATGGATTGGTTATAAAAGGACAATTCTAGTCCAATTAACATTTATTATGGTTAGTTTTCATCCATGATATCGATAACATCAAAATCTATGACACTACACACTCCATCTGTATTCATAGTTATTCCTTTTAATCAGATAATAGGTATTATTTTGTACTAGTTTTATAATATAAATTTAATGGGTGACCAAACTAAATCGGGTCCCCCCATCATTTCCCATGGATTCTTCTGTAACATGTCAAATCAAATCCCAAGTCTAATATCACATTGTCTACTTCTTACTCTCCAATGTACACATTGAACCTAAACTCTCCATTGGTTATTTTCTTGCAGAGTAGTTGGTTCACTACCTTGTTTTCAGTAGTGGATGCCTTTCCTTGAGTGCAGTGATTGATCATAGAGCACAATGTATGCATTGCCTTTTCATCTTTGACTAGTTCTAGTAAACTATTAAAAAAATGTCCCAAGGTACTTAACTTCTCTAGTGATCCTTTGGTCATGGCCTAAGTATCAATAGGATGCCTATCTACCATATGTGGTGCAAAAGGTGTTGAAGCTACCCACTCTTGTCGTAAATTTCCTCCCTCATCCTTTTATAGGTCTCTTTTTCATCTCATGAATCGAATGTTTACATGGGTACTAATGATTTATTTACCCATTGTTCAACCTGTTTCCTTTCATTGGTTTCATTTGTCGTTATTTTTTCTCCTCCTCATGTAATGAATTTGATTTGGGTGCCTTCGTCCTATATCTCGAAAAATATATTTTGAACGTTCGGGTTTTGATTTTGATTACATTTGGCCTACTACTTTGCCAGCAGTTTTGTACATTCCTTTATCACATGTTATAATGGATGACAGTAAGTGCATGTTGTGCAAGCATTTTTGGAAATCCCACACTAGGTTTCCTAGTTGGTTACAATTATAGAATATTATTGGGCCTCTCCTCCTCTCCCAAAGTTTTCTCTTCCTTGACCCCTACTGAATCCTCCTCGATTTCTTTGATTAAATACCTTTTGATTATTATACTAGCCTCCCCCTTCTGTCACATGATTCATTCTCCTCCTAAATGTTTTACATATTTGATGTGCACTCCCTAATCGAGTTGAATGCACGACAATCCTTATCTTCATGTCCAACTTATTTGCAAAAGCTACAGAATAATCTTCTTGTGGTAATCTAACATTTCTGTAATAATTGGCACATATGGGGGTTATGTCCCGATTTATTGCATATCTCATAGTATCCTCCTCCTAGTAGTGGGTTTTTTTTTTGTGGTTGCTAAGTATTACATAAAAGATGTACATTCGTATTTAAGGTGACCTTTAGTCCTACACTTGGTGCACCATAATTTTTCTTGTTTCTCTTTCCGCTTCATGAATTCTACTAATTGAATTGTTAATGCAACTCGATGGTTTTGTATCTGCACCATTCTATTGTTGTTTCCAACCGGAGAGGATTCCAAATTCATAGCAATATCCATGGCCTCAGAATGCAATGTAACCTTTTTTTGTATTAAAGGACTACTGATGTAAGGTAGTAATCCTGAAATGAGTCATTCTCTATGTTATTGATAGGGTATTTGGAATGTTAGTCTACCCATCACATATTTGAATGTCTGATCGAAATCCCATACTGAATCAGTCTATACATGCTTGATCTCCTTGAGATCGATAATGTAATGTGACTCAGACTTTGGTTTCTTGAATTCTTTTAATAATTATTGTGTGATCTCTTCTAATGTCCTTGTTTGACCTAGTGTTGTGGTACTCTGTATCTTCATGTACCAAACTGTTGCACGTCCTGTAAAGGTTGCTGCACAATGCATGATATTTGCACCATCATCATGGACATTCTTTGTAGTATAAATGGTTTCATATACAAACATATGTTGTTCTGGGTCGTCAGACCCAATTCCTTTGAACTCCTATAATCTTAGTGTGTTATATACTCTTTCCATGTTGTTGTGTGGAGGACCTATTCCTTGTGACACTGGTTGATATAATTAATTGTACTGCTATTATTTCAATCATTATTGTTTCTCAAACTTCCTCTACTAACTATAAGTGCTCTGGAGAAATATTCAAACATTGTCTCAAATTTAGGTGATGCACACGAGGTTGTGGTTTTGACCAAGGACTTGGATTGGGAAGGAATTACTAGTTCTTCCATAACTAGACTGAACTAGAAATCTTCTTTTTCTCCCTCTTTATGTTATACTTCTATGATACATATATCAATGTAATGTTCCATGTACTCACTGCACTGGTCTCTCTCTTCCGTCCTAGTTCTCAACTGATTCTACCTTCTCCTACCGCATTGATCTCCAAATTTGTCTTATCCTTCTGATATCCCATCCTCTTTCTGCTACATTCTCATTATTTCCTTTGTTTTTCCATTTTTCCTACCCTTAGGTCATATCTTGGTAAATAACCCTAGTAACTTTGTGTGAGCAAGATTCTTTAGCTCTCTAACTCGTTCGTCATAAATTCCTTATCACACAGAAACATTTTTGCCCAAGTAGCTAATGGATTTATGAATATTCCTCAAAGAACCCTTAAAGAAGTCTCTTTCTAAGACATTTTCAGCCTTGGTACATTTTATGGAAAATTATGTTATGTAGCCTCCAAATATACTATCCAACAAAAATTCAACTGCATGGGACATCCTATTATATAATGAGTCCACTTTCCCACTAGTTCAAGAGTCTAGTTCTTTAGCATGGTTGGTCTGTGTATACCCATCTTTCCCACAAATATTTCCATCCATTTTTCTAAAATGTTTGGGAATTCTCCAAAAATGATGTCATGTGAGTTTGTGTACACATACCTTTGTAGCCATTGTTTATTTTTGATCTGAGGGTTTTTATTCTCCTTCTGGGAAAATTCTTGTTCCTTTTATTCCATTCATTCAATTATCTCCTTCCTCATTGGTCTCCAAAACATTCCCTCACTTCCATATTATTGGTCCCAATAACGAAACCATTTGTTGGTGTGCACATAGGTAAGTTCAAGACCCTGGGTTCAAGTTACTTATTCCAGCAAAACCCTATAGACATCGGCCCTTTCATCATGACCTCCATGCAATCAAAGACTCAATCGAGTTATCTTTATGGGAACTATAGGAACTAAGATTCTGCAATGGTGAGGGAAAGATTAGAAACATGCTATGTCATATCTACAAGATCTTCTCATGCAATGGACCCTTGTTACCCTAAACTTGTTACTTATTTATATCTGCACATGTATACATACTTATGTTATTTAGTGGTTAAACATACACACATGGTTATTGTGCATTACTATATCATCATCAATATAAAATATTAACATACAAACAAATTTAAAGGAAAACATACATTCACCTTACATACATGATTTAACATCTAAAAGCATAGTTCTACACATGGTTACCACTTTTAAACCCACTTCGAGCTACGTCCAGAAAATATTGACTTCATTATTATATTTGAGTTTCTTGGTTGTTCTCTGCACTATAATGGATGGTTAACATACAATTATTCTCTCATTTGTAGTTTCTTTACAATGTTCTTTTCTCTAAAACTCTCTTTCTCTCTGTCTGTATTGATCTTTCTTCAACCTCTATTTTTCTCATTGTATATCTATGTCTCCAGTCTTGCAACACCCTTTAAATATTTATACATTATGATCAGAGCCTTTTGACAACTCATTGTGAGTTTTCCAAAACTCATGCTTGGCTGGAGAAAACTCATTATGAGTTTAATACAACTCATATTGGGTTGTCTTTCCCAGAATTTGTGCTAGTTGTTATTTCTTGTCTCCCATATTCTCCTCTTTCCTCTCACTTATCTCTTTATCTTCTTGATCTTCTTGATATTTGTCTTCTTAATCTTCTTATTCCTTCCCCCTTCATCTGCCTTTTCTCTCTACCTCATCTCTTCTCAATATTCCATCCCGAAAACCGTCTACCCAAAAATTGTCGATCCTCTTCAAGAGTTACTTTTTAGTAAGTACCAATTGTGTCAAGTTCATGTACAACCTTCAAGAATCCAACTTTTTTGGTGGGGGAAATGATGCAATTGTTGAGACCCATGTTAACTCAAAAATGTTCACCTTTGTTGAGACATTAATGGTTAGTAAGGAATAATTATTCCTCCTTATTGCATGAACCTCAGTTAAACCTCACGATTGTTGAAATCTTTGGCCTACTCTCATGGCTACGTGTAACCACTAAGTAAAAGTGTCACTATATTTTCAACCCAGGTCATGGAAAATGTGTTCTAGTAGGGGAAAATAGGAATATTTATCCTTCTCTCCTATTGATAACCTATATTCTTCCATACAACTTCATTACCCATGTGTGGACTAATTGGAAAGCATATTGATTGATCCTACACACTCCAAATTCAGTGCATCCAATTTTTCCATAATCCAAAATTAAATAACATCATTAATATAATAAAATTTTATAATACCCTGAATAAATCGAAAGTTAATAAAATGTTGACATAATCCTACACCAATTTATCCCTATGGATTCCCTATTTCACTAAGAAAACCATCAATATCAACTTTATGCACATATGCATAACTCTTTTATTTTTCTTGTTCTTCTTTTAATATTTCTTTAATCATTTTTATTTTTCTTCCATTTATTAGATTACTTTTGGTTGAAATAGGACTCTATTCACTAGCCTATTACAAGTAAGAGGTACGTTGCATGGTCTAGTAAATCAAAATTCAAATGGATCCATACTAATTGAGCTTTGACAGATATTACTATATGAAAATTCATCAAGAGGTAAAAATTATTCCCATCATTTATGTTGATCAACATACATGTGTAACAGTCCCCGAGGTGTAGGACAGTCGGTGATGGAGTGTGTTGTTAAGCCACTCCGTGATGTTAAAGTCACTGGTTCGAAACCTAAGGGGACAAAAAATCCAACCATGTTAAGGGTTGGTGTGGCTCAGGTCGGGTGCGCTCCCCGAGTGATTTTGACGGCTTAGATGCGCCTGATTCGCGGTTTCTCAAGCCACAAGTTAATTGCGTTGCCAACAGGTCCCACACAAATTAACAAACAAAAAAAAAACATACATGTGTAACATGCCTTATAATATCTAATTCATTCTTTAATACTATCCATCAGTTTTTGAATGGTAAATTATAGTAAAATTAATTTGCATTCATAATTCCTCTTGAAATATTGTCCAAAATGTTCTTGTAAATACTAATCCTCCATATCAAAGTATCTTCTTTGGAATTCCATGTAATCTTACTATATCATTGATAAAAAAAATTGAAATATCTGGTTCTTGATAAGTAATCTTTACTAGAATAAAATGAACAATTTTATTCGAAGTGTCTACTACTACAAATATATAATCATGTATTTTAAAAATCATTGTTAATCCTAATTTAAAATTTGTCAAGATCACTTCCCATTTAAACTTTGGTATAACATGCAGTTGAATAATCTTGTTGGATACTTATGTTCAAGCTTCACATTCAAGACATATAACTACATAATTAAATCTATATTTTTTCATTACATTCCCTAATAACAATGGTTTCAAATACACATTCATATCCTTTACTTCTTGATGAGCCATGGCGTCCTCTCTAGGAACTTCTCTCAAAATTAAATTTTAAATTTCATCAGTCAGTGGCATGCAATTCCTTCCTCAGAATAATAGTAAATTGTTATCATCCAAGGTATATCCTTCATATTTCAAAATTTTTGTAAATTCATTTTCTACTTCCAACTTAAGTTCTTATTACAAGTCATATTCTAACTATAAATTCAATATCTTTTCTCACACATTCATCTTCAATGGAAAACTTTTGAAAACATGAGTCCTATGTACTAAAGCATATTCCACTTTGTTTACTATTCTTTTGATACATGATATATCAAAATCAATACCACTTAATTATTTAAAACACATTGTTTGTATATCATTCCAATTACTCTACATAAATATGTATTGAATTCCATCATGATCCATTTTTATCTCAAATTTTCTTCCAACAAGGTAATTCCTTCATATTTTTAATGGATGTACTATCATGATATGGATTATTTTCGACACAAAATGAGAGCAAAGATATAGCACATAAATATACAAAGATATTGAAAGAGAAGCAATAATATAACAAAGATATATTGGAAATATAACTAGAGGCACATATATACAATAATACACAATTTCTATTAATGTGTGAAATGTATAGAACTGTAAATATACAGAGTGAAAGACTTGCTAGAATGGTGGCAGCATATCTCTGAGAAGAGATGTTAAGGCTACTCGCATTTGCTAGAACATTATTATTACCATGAGGATCCAAAGGCCTTTTTAACATAAGTAAAATCCAAAACCTAACCCCGGAAGATGAAAATAAAAAAGGTTTGTGGGCCTTGATGGGGGTAGTTGATATGTCAACTTCCAAGGGGTGTAAATTTTGCATACGAACTATGTTTGGGTTACTCGATGCACCATTCGAAAGTTCTAACTTAGAAGAAAAAATTTCGACCAGCCTAGGTCAATTCCTTGGACAATCACATGGGCCTCAAATCCCCAAAAAACATTGTTTACGACCTCAAAACGGCCCTGGAAGTTTAGAACCCGAAAAACTGTCGAAAAAATGCCAAGATGGAAAAATGTTTTTCGAGCCCGTGGAATAGGTGTGTGGCCAACGATATCCACCTGGATCAATCCTCCCTCCTTAGTAATAAATGGTATCCATTGCATTGAGTTCCAAGGGGAGAGGGGGAAGCATTTGTTGAATCTGAATCTTGGTGAGATGATTTCCTTGCTAGAGAAGTTGCATTGCTTAGCTTGTTGAAGGTTGTCACGAACCTGTGGTTGTAAGGGTTGGATATTTTTAAACATTCTGGCTACATGAGATGAATGTGTGCAGAAGGAATATTTGTTCTTTGTTTCAACCATGTCGACCTGATTTTGTTGGGTAGAAGGTGCTTGGGTTAAGGTTGCAGTGGTTGCAGTATCCTTTTGTTCACATTTTGAATAGATTGTGAAGAAGCTGAATTTTGTAGTATGAGATACTACCTTGCGGAATTTTTTTAGGTGGTACAGTGGTTAGAACTACCTCTAGTATCATGTAGAGATGATCGCCTAGAGTGAAAATGACACTACGAGGTTGAGACTCATAGATAGCATGGAGCTTCCACATATATTGTTGACCCAGGGGAACATCATAGACATCCAATGGGGAAACATCACATAATACCTCATCCTTGAAAGGTTGGATGCTTTATCTAAGTGAGAGGGGTGAATTCTGAGCAGCTAGGGAAACGTTTTATATGGAGGGTGCATCAAAGGAAGAGTGAAAGGTGAATTAACAAGGGATATGGGAGTGTATCCTAGGAAATGCACATTCTAGTGTATCTAGGTGAGTGAGGGCATCTTCTACAAAATGGTGAATCATCCAGAAAGAAGGAGAGAACTAAAAAAATGATAGAGAGGGGGATGCGCTTAGTAAACTAAGAGAAATGGAAGAATAACGCCATACAAAAAAGAGGGACATGTTTCTTTCTTGGAGATAGATGCCTGGTATATTCTTCACGTTGTCCATCAACATAATTGAAGGAGCCTTTCTCACACACTAGTAGAACTAGAGATGTGTATCAATTCATTGTTGCACATTCTCTCTCACAAACACTCATAAACAATAAAAAATGAAAACAAAATATTTTCTCTCTCTCTCTCGTCTCAACAAAAATGATAATCAATTGTACACAAGCAAAATAGAGAAAGCAGGATACAAAAAAAATCATCATCGTATTAGTTTTTTGTGTCTATTCTTAAACAAACAATGCCAATCTTCAAAAATGGAAGATGTTACTTTTTCATCTTAGATTATTTGTGCAATCAGATGCAGAAGAGAACTTTCTTGAAGGATTTATTGACATATTGAATCTTACATAAAAATTAGGAATTGTCATTATTACTTATACCAGCAGATGTTTTATTACAAAAAGACTAACTGACTCTGACCTAAACTAGACATAGTATTACTTCTACTTCTCCTCTATATTGTTGTAGATGACTTGAACTTGCTATGCACCCCATTAGGAAGGTTTTCATCCTGTATTATTGGTCTAATTCCTCCCTGTTTAGATATGGAAGTGTCCCTGCTTCCACCACCAATGGAGGGAACTTTCATTTGACTTTCATCCACTTGTCATATCTTTGGTGTTTTGCATTCTTGACCAACCATGTAGGAAACATGATGTTTCTTGGCACGATCCGCTATTATTGGACCAATGTCGTATGACATTTAACACTGTTTGATGACACAAATATCATGTTCTTAGAGAGGCCACCCAATTTTTCATGGCTGCGACTGTGGTGTTGTCGAAAATCCCAACTTTTTGAGGACCTCTGCTAAGATGATCTTCTTTTGTCTTCCTCTATCAATAGTAAAATTATGCGGCATCCCCTTCACCCACATCTATGAATGAAAAAGGAACTCCCCGTTTCAGGATCTATGGGTTCTTCTAGTTGAATTATTGTGGTTGTAATAATCGCAGTCGGGTCTACGTCGATGATATGTCTTCTATCAGTATTTTCTAAATTAGATTCTGAATCAAGGTTCATCTCCTTTTCCTCGATCTTGGCCACCAATGACTGTATTGAGAAAAATTCATCGGTGTTGTTCCGAGGGATTTTGTGTAAATCACAGCATTTTTCGATGTCCTTCTTCATCTTCCCGTGACCCTTCTTTTCCTATGGCTTAGAATGGTTTTTAGGAAGCTATTTGTTAGGTTTGTCTTTCTCATACTTTGGTTGTTGCAGATTTGCAGATCCAAAATCCTATTTGTTCCGGTGCTTAAAATTCCTCTCAATTTTAACAACATATCGATAAGTAGAACTGAGTGATGAGATGTACAAAAAATCCATTTTAGTTTGGATGTATCTGTGTAGAGCCCTGTGGTATTTCAGAACCATATATTTCTTAGAGTCTTTGATACCCATCTTGTTGCGCATGGTATGGATGGTATTGGTGAAATACCTAACTTCTTGGCCCCTCTCTTGTCACAGTGTGGTCTATCTCATGTACTGGTCCTTATATTTTCCAACAAGGTAATATTGTTCCTCTACCACATCCATAAAAATATCCCAAGTGAGCTCGACCCCATATATTCTATACTCCTCTATGGAAATTTTATCCCAGTAAGTTTCCCACCAATGTTTGACATGGGGGAGAGCCTTAAGCAGCACAAAGGTAATATTTTCTCTGTCAAAAAAATTGTGAACAAAGAAATAACCTTCTAACAAATTTAACCATTTGTCTAGGGAATCCACATCTATTTTAACTTCAAATATAGCAATTTGAAAATTGACTTGTAGCTTGAAATATGAGGTGCCTCCAATATGGTTGCTTGATGAATACACACTTGTTGTTATCGATAGGCATTGAAGGATATGGGAAAAAATCTCCATCATTTCATCTCTCTGTCGCGTGAGAGGTTTCTCAAACAACAGATGAATAGAATCTTCTGCTCATTTATTTTTCTTTTCTTCCACCATGGAAGGTTTCTTAGGCGTGTGAGAGAAATTTTCCTCAAAAGAGACAAGCTCAAGACCGAACTTTCTATACTCATACCTTGTCGAGGACATGCACTAAAAAACGATCAAGAGCAACCTACTCTGATACCACTGATCCAAATTATTTTCGTCACGAAATGAGAGAAAAGATATATCACATAAATTTATAGAGATATTGAAAGAGAGGAAATAATATAACAGAGATATATCAGAAATATAACAAGAGGCACAACGATATAGTAATACACAATTTCTATTAATGTGTGAAATGTATAGAACTATAAAAATACAAAGTAAAAGACTCGCTAGAATTATGGAAAATTATATATGAGAATATATGTGACGGCTACTTGCATTTGCTAGAACATGATTGTTACCATGAGGCTCCAAAGGCCTCTTTAACATAAGTAAAATCCAAAATCCTAACCCCAAAAGATGAAAATCGAAAAGGTTTGCAGGCCCTAATGGGGATAGTTGATACATCAACTTCCTGGGGACATAACTTTTGCATACGATATTTTTTTGGGGAGCTCGATAATTCAGCTGTCACTTGGGCCCCAAATCCCCAAAAAACATCATTCATGGCGTCAAAACGACCCTAAAAGTTTGGAACCCAAAAAAATGTCAAAAAACTTCCAATATGGAGAACTATTTTTCGAGCCTATGGAATAGTTGACTGGCCACCGATATCCACCTATATCATGTCACCATATTTTTTAAATAATAAATTGAATAATTCTCTTCATGTGGATAAATATTTCTCAAAATCTTTCTCAAAGAATATGTGATCACCCTACCTTCTTTCATTAATAATCCACTTTATACTTCTTTTGACACAACTGTACATATTAGAAAATCATGATCCATATCCAATATGTTTAATATTGTATTTTTCATCAATAATTTTCTATGTTTTTGAAATGCTTTTTCAAAGCATTCCATCAATAGAAAATTCTTATTCTTATTCTGCAATTTAGTAATAAGATTTTAAATAGTCAAAGATACTTTGAAAAACATATATAATATCCATAAAAATCCATAAAGATCATTACTTTTTGTAAATTAGTAGGCACCTACAAGTCCATAAATGATTCTCTCTTTACTAGATCCATCACAATTCCTTGTCCTAAAGTTATATGTCCCAAGTAATGAATCTTAAATTCATGAAATGAACATTTGAAGAGTTTACCATATAACTTATCGTCTCTAAGGAATTGTAATACTTTCCTTAAATGTTCTTTACTCATAAATTATTATCGAATATATTAGAATATTATCCAAAAATACTTTCATGAACTTTTCGAGATATTATTGAAACACTGCATTCATTATACTCATAAATAATCTAGGTACATTTGCAATCTGAAGGGTAATGAGACAAATTAATAATGAACATAATTCTTCTTAAATGTTGTCTTAAGAATATCCTCTTATTTTATTCTCAATTGATGATATCCTCACCTTCAATCTATTTTATAAGATACTTTATCCCCTTTCATTTGATCAAATAATTTTTTGATTCTAGGAAATAGGTAATACTTTCCATAACCCATCTTTCTTCTTTACAAATATCACTAGCACTCCCCATGTTGATAAACATGGAAAGACAAATCCAAAATCTAAGAGTTTCAATTGCAATCTTTTCAGCTTAGGAGTCATCGTATGGTAAGGATCAATTGTGATGTGTTTTTTTCCCAGTTTAAGTTTAGTTGTGGACTCCAACTCTCTCTTAGGTGTTAATCTAGGTAATTCCTAAGTAAACACATCAAATAATTATTACAAGACAATATAATTTTCTCTATTAAATTTCTCCTCCTTCATGTTCATAGTTTTTATGGTATACAATGTACATCCTTTCCTTATTATTATTTTTCTCAAGTGAAACACTAAAATAAATCTTAATTAATGACACTCCTCTATGCATTCCTACTAGGATTCTATTATTCCATGCATTTTCTATAATATAAATCTTCTTATGTTTACAATATAATAATATTTCATGACTACCTAACCAATCCATAGCTATTACTAAATCATAGGATCCCAAATTATTTTAATACAATGAGACTCTATCTACACATATAACAGGGTCAATCTTACAACCCTGGACTACATGTCCTACTTCTTGCATAACTATGAAGGCCATTTCTACTTGGTTGAAATCCTCTTGATTAATTTCCATCATTTTGTATTTTATAATGTATAATGAAAAATGAAGCTATATGTTAATGATGGATCCATTAGTAATGAAAAATTGATAGAATTAATCTGACATGAGGTCTCTAATATAGTGGATTGATGATCTACTTGGAAATTGTTCATTGTTGTAAAATCACTCTGTATCAACACACAAGTAAGAGAACTCAATGAAGTAATAATTTATTTTATTTTATTTTATATGTTTAACAAGATACACACTATCTAGTATGACACATAAATAAGCAAGGACAATTAAAATCCAATGATAACAACCGGTAGTCGATCTAAGTTTAATATCATCTTTTTATTAATCAGTGTCAACTTATAACAATGTCATGATATAATATCTAGTAACCTTTAAATAAAACTACCATATAAATATCATTAATATCATATTTCTCGAAATAAAACATGATTAGCAAGTGCACTTGCCTAACCTACATTGCAAGGTTAGGACCTTCAAGACACATAATTGACACTCAAGTTTAGGATTCATCCAATTGATTTTGACCACTTAAGGTATTGTAGGTAGTTCTAAGGAACATGAAGATATCTAATACCCATCACCAAATCCTAAACCAAATTCCAGACTAAATTTGAGTATATGTAGAATCAATTAACAATTGACGATTAATCATCAAATTTATAATGTAATAATTTGCTAATTAAAATTTCATTCTATTCATAACATTGTACTTATTCTTAATAATGGAGAAACGCCATTTTATTGGTTAAATGGTTCTATTTCATTTATATGATAAGATTTACACGTTACTATGATTCCAGTAAGAAATTCAATAAAATTTAGATTTTCAATCTAATATTAACCTTTAAATCGTAATTATTATGAATCTACATAAATAACTAGAAATGATGTGAGAGTATTACAAGACATCACCGTCCATTCATTAAATTTACCTTGTTACAATCTACATTACTCACAATTTAGTAGAATAAAGTAACGAGTATTTATTTCAGGATAACGACAGATCAAAAAATACTATAATGATTACTTACATCAATTTATCAAGTTGGAATTAAAGCCTCACTCACTTAGTATAAAATATTGTTTACACAACATAGTTTGATACATATATATAGGTAGGTGCTGACCTACATTCTAATTCTTCCACAATATTTTGAATAACATAATTACTCATTCTTTTATTTCAATCTTCACTTTCACTTCTCATAACTAATATATGTATCATGTGGAAATTTCATATTAAGTTTTTCACTACATCAACGAAGCTAGACCTAGTAATGGAGGACATGGTAATGGAAAGATGAGGCATGGTGAAGGTGATAGCGGGCCTGGGAATGGGAAAAATTTGGAAAACCTAGTCTTTGAGAGGAGACTCTCTATTAAGCACACCACCTAGAACCTTTAAGAGATCTCTCCTTCTTACATAACCTCCTTTACCTCTATCCTTCGACTTCTCTCCAAAGCACGACCTACTCTAGACTGGTAACTACCTTTTTGGTTTTACCTCATCTGACCGATATCCTTCCTTGACTACTATCTCTTCCCATTCACATACCTCCTATCACTCTCCAACTCCTCCTTCCCCTATCGAACATATCCCATTACATCCCTATAAAACCCATATTCAGTCTGACTTTAATAACCATACAACCACCCCTCTTTACTCCTCTGTCACTACAAATTTCTCCTCACATCCTACTACACGTGGAGGTCTACCATAGGGTCCCTGAAGTGAACACCCTTACCAGACTTCTTTTAACCCTTCTTTTACTCTTGGACATTTTAGAATGAACCATTTCCATTCACTTATGGGAAAAAAACCTTCACAAAGACCGTGGGTTCCAAGAAAAACAAACAAGAAGCTTGTTCTTGGAGTGGACATCGACCTAGAGGATATTTTCTGCATGGCACTTTGTAGCCTCGTCCACAAAATATTTTATAGTTATATTTGTACTACAGATATAGATGATTGGATGGTAAAAACATGGAATCCATTGCTGGGCTACACCTCATCTCTCTCACGTCTTGGACATGGTTTCTCTATTCTCATTTTCTTTCTCCTAAGGATTCGACCTCCATTCTGAAGTATGTTTGGACTTTAGATGGAAGTAGTCTTATGCTAAAGCGCTGGAGAGTGAGATTTGACCCTACTCAGTACTATTTATGTCTACGCACTTGTGGGTTCTCCTCCTTGGACTAACTCTCTATATTTGGAATGAAAGGCTCTCAAGCTTATCGGTAACTCCATAGGTCTCTACATCAGCACTGACACTAAGACTCTCATGGGTCCATACCATAAAATGGAAAGGATTTTTGTTGAGATAGATATACATGAGGGTCTACTTGAAACTATGGATATATATTGAGAGGCCACCTTATCTGCCATAAGTTAGACTACATTGGAATCCCCTTGATGCAGGAGCATCGCTCCACCTCAGAAAATGCACTAGTATTCCAACACGTAGACGCACAATGGAGAAAGGAAGAGGCACCAACCTTCCCATTTTTAAATTCAAAATCAGATCCAATATGGATTTTGTGTTGTAAGGTTGTAAGTACCAAGCCATACCTTTGTACAGGTAGTGGATGGGGTTTCCTTAAATGGTTTCCTGTAGCAGGTCCAGATCGTAGTCAGGTATGGATCAACATTTATGGAATGAGTCATAGGAAGTATGGTGTCATAACTGAGACAGTGAGAGCACTAAGGTGGTGGAGAGGATAAGCTCATAGAGCCCTTTTTTTTAAATGAGAATAAAGAGAGAGATATATTTTTGCAGGGAAAAAATAGAGGTCTTAGAAGAAGCAGAACTCATAGTACAAATAGATTAGGAGAACTTGAGAGAAATGGGACTCTGTTGCAGTCCATTTTTTGTAAACATTTGTATAGACACACAAAGATAATAGAAAAGAGGTTTTTCTTGCACATGGTGTGCTTGTATGTTTGTGTTTATTGTTAAGATTTTATATGTCATTCACATTTTGAATGTATGAACTGGTGAAGTAGTGAATACTTTTCAAGTGTTTCTCTTCTTTGTGTTTTGAGTGCAAGGAGTGCATAAAAAGAACTTTGTGTTGAGTTCATAAAAATAAAAAGTTATTGAAAATTATGTAAGGAAAATCTCTATAAGGTGTGCATCTAGAAAGGACAGTGATAGGAGGGTGAGAATAATTTATGTTCAATAAATCCTTCAAATCTAAGTTTGAGGAAATCCCATAAATGCAAGGAGTGCATGGGAGATCAAAATATTTGAGGGGATCAAGCTCAAAAAGGATAACACAAGGAGTGTGTGTGAAGTAGACTTATTCTAAGTCCTAAAGCTTAGAATACACAACGCATTCATGAGCGTAAGCAAGACCCTCGCAAGAGAAATTTCAAAGGCCGAAACCTTTGAACACTGAAAAAAATCTTCAAAGTTGGAAGAATTCAAGAGCTCGTGAGGAAGAGAAAGAAAATCCATCAAATCAGTTGTGGAAGGGATCTTGGACCATTAGTTCTACATCCAATGAACGAAGGAAGCATAGAGGAAAGGAACATACCCAATTTGTTGGATATGAGCATAGAGGACCAACAACCATTGGATTCAGAGGTAAGTGCATGAGACTTAACCCTTATGTGCACAGGAGAGTGGACTGGTCAAAGTCCTGAAGTCCTGAAGTGAGCAAGGACCGTCCATCATTTGGGAAGACTTGTGGCGGAAATCCATCAATTTTGGGTGGAAACACTCCAGGAGTAATGAGCACATAGAAGTTGAAACTTTTGAAGCCCGAAGAGCCGAAGGGTCGGAGGGAACCTAAACCATTAGATTCAAAGGAAAATGTGTTGGAAAATCATAATATTAGGAAAAATACAGAGGATGGAATGTTGAAAAAACCGAAGCATGAAGCACCGTAGAGCCGAAGAACCAAACTGTTGGGGAGCCAAAGACTCGAAGACCCGAAGAGAAACTGGATTGTCAGATATAGAAAGGGTACGTGGAAAAAGATCATGAAATCAGGGTGAAATCATTGCGGGAGAACATGAAGGAGAAGAGTTTGAAATCACCAAAGCCTGAAAAACCGAAGTAGATGATATTTGTTGATATGGGTTGGACAGGTGTCACCAGATCGTGAACTTCAAAGGATCATACACTGGGGTTTTTTGAGAAGTTGAGTTTCTGAACGTTTCTGAAATGTCTAAGTTGAAGAATTCAGGGCCATTGATGCCAAAGGGATCACGTGAATCACTGATCTATGAAGGGATGCGTGGAGGGTAGAGACTCACTCCATTGGATAACCATTGGATCAAGGAGGATAGGTCTCATAGGATCTGACACTCCAAAAGGATTCACTCCAGAGGTTTGTGGTGGTTGAGATTTGAGATCGTCGAAGTTCGAAGTCCCAAGTGGGTGACAGTCATTGATCTGGAAGAGGACATGTGGCGCCCGATCTAGAATTCTAGGTATGGAGCACTCCGGAGGAAAGAAGAGGGTGAAAGAGACGAAGTCCTAAAGGATATCTCGATCATTGATCGAGGAAGAGGTCAAAAGACTCTTGATTTGGTTGAGGAGGCTAAGGTCCCGAAGTGGGAGAATAATCATTTATTGGAGAGGATACATGTCAATATATCTTCCACTCTAGAAGATAACCAGTCAGCTCTAGCGAGGTTTTGAGAATTAAGATTCCTGAAGGCTAGATTTACAGAGGAAATCCTAGCCGTAGATTAAGGGGGACAAGTGTCAATAGATCTTCTACTCTGGAATATTATCACACTAGACAAAGAAGGAATTGAGAACTGATATTCCTGAAGGCCAGATCTGCCGAGGATATCCTGGTCATAGGTTCAAGGTGATAGGTGGAAACAGATCATTAATTCTGAAATATTGGAGTACGGACAAAAGTAAGGTTTGAGATTTCAAAAGCCCGAAGTCTGGAATCACGAATAGATTGTATCTGTTGATTCAAGAGGGGCATATTTGGTCTGTATATTTGGAAGGGTAAGATCTGAAGCATCCATTCATACAATATCATCAAGATCGTGAGATCAATGATCCTGTATCATTTTGGGGATTGAAAGTTCACGGACTTTAAAGGTCTTCGTCCAAGGTCACATGAAAGGAAGGGGTTAGTGGAAAAGAGCTAGCGCCCAAAATTTGAAGTGTTCCTAGAGCGTGCAGATAGAGATCGCGGGTATCACAACACTTTCACCTTAGGAGGAAAAGGGGCATGTGCATAATTGATTTGGGTTCAATCAGGAGCCCGAAGAGTCAATTCGATTCAGATTTAAGAAATATCCTAGACCGGGAGAGCCCGAGGAGAGTAGGGGGGCTACATCATGTGGTATCATAACACATATTTTTTATTTCTGTAGTAGAGAGGAGGTAAAGGAGATACTATTATACCAAGTTGTATCAGAGAACATATTTTTTATTTCTGTAGAAGAGAGGAGGTAAAGGAGATGCTCTGATACCAGGTGGTATCAGAGCTAATTTCTTTCTGTATATTTCGAGTGAAAGAGAAAGACGAGGAGGCCATTATAGATAAGAGAGAGAGGATGAAAGGGGTGATCTAGTAACATTAGATGATATCAAAGGTTCAAATTTTCCTATAGACAACAAGAGAAAGGAAAGCAGAGTATTGATGCTCTATGAGAAAGTTGTTTCACGTGTACAACAACAACAAAAAGTTAAACAACCAGGTGAGTTGCGAGAGAATATGGAGATTCTCTCAGATGTAGAGTGATCCATAGGATTACTAGGAGGGAATATAGAAGGTGGAAATGTCTATTGAAGGCCAGGAGTGTGATTGAAGAGAAGGCTACAAGATGAAATGCCATCCAGAGATGGATCTGGAGCTCAATGAGAGAAGAGCAACGATGGAACAACTAGCATTAAATATGTAGCCAGAGGCAAAGGTACATTGGAGGTATGAATGTCCTCTAAACAGGAAGGTAAAATGGCATGTTCAAAAGTTGTTGTCCAAAATGCAACAACATGAGTCAAGAAGGTGGTTGATGGAATTAGAAAATCTCAGTGACATAGAGGAAGAAGTTATTTACATCTATGAACAAGAAATTGGGAGACACCTCAGTGATGAAGAGGAGGTGAGATTAGATGAAGATCTCATAAACTACCAGGTGGGAATAAAAGGAATTTCAAGTTGCTAGGTGGGAAATAGAAAAAGATGAATGGAAGGTCTCATATATTGTCAGGGAAGAAGTGTTGAAAGTTTAGGTTTCCAGGTGGGTGATGATATGGAATGGGTTGATATCATAGACTACTAGGTGGGAAGAAGAGAAGTCCCAATTCGCCAGGTGGGCAGGGGCAAAGGATCAAGACAGTTTGAAAGTTTCTTGAGCTCAGAAGTGAATTCATATCAGCAAGGAGTGATGATAGGTGAATATGCATGTGGATTTGTAGACCATGTGAATGAATATGATGAGAAGTTAAATACTTTCACCATCAAAGAGGAATATCATAAGAGTATTTTGATCATTGGAGGGATCAAAGAATTCCTACCAAACAACCAAGTAGAGGTCAGTGCCCATGAGGAAAGTCCAACAATAGAAGGACAGCTAGCAGAAACTGTCAAAGAGGAAGAAATGGAGGAGACACTAACGTCTACCCTAGCAGAAGGGGAAGTACATTCAATAGAATTCCTCAAAATTTTCAGCCATGAAGTTGAAAAGGAGATGAGTGCAGCACTGGAGCCTACAGCAGAAGAGGGAATAAACAACATGGATTTTGTTGATTTGTATGAGGAATTAGAATCCCTAGATAGAAGGGTAATGGTGCAAAGATTTCACATCCAACGTGATATTTTGGAAATAGATGGAGGAGCATACCATCTTGAAGAACAACTAGAAGGAGTTGGAGATGTACCAATAGAGGAGCTGACAGAAGAAACTGATATGTCAAAGGAGGGACCTGAGCAACAACTCGGTGATCAGACTGCAGAAATTGAGTCTGGAACATGGTGGAAAGCTAATTCCAAAAAAGAAAAATAAAATGACATGGGGGATCATGATGATATACCCACTGATAAGAAAGTGTAGCAGAGAAAATTGTATAAGAAGAGCCATCCACTAGAGCAACTCGATAGGGTGATAGAGGAGATAATGAAGTTTATGTTGAGGTCAGCGTAAGAAGCAATCAACAAAGGGAATATGAACAGAGGAGAACATGCAACAACAACAAGAAAGAAGAAGAATAAGAAACAATAGTATCAAAAACGACATACCTCGAGAGGAGCAAGAGGACATCTCCAGAATAGAGCTTTGGACACAGGTGGATTTCAACACTGGAGAAGAGGAGCTCATGAAATTTTCACAGCAGTGGAGTATGATGTAGTAGAATCACTCCACCTCAAAAAATGCACTAGAACGCCAACATGTAGAGGTGCAATGGAGAAAGGGAGAGGTTCCAACCCTCCCATTTTTAAATTCAAAATCTGATCCAATACATATTTTTTGTTGTAAGGTTGTAAGGACTGAGCCATACCTTTATACATGTATTTGATGGGGTTGCCTTAAATGGTTTCCTGTAGCAGGTTCAGATCATAGTCAATTCTGGATCAACATTTATGTAATGAACCATAGGAAGTAGGGTGTTCTAACTGAGACAATGACGGCACTAAGGCATTGGAGAGGATAATCTCATAGAACCCTATTTTGTAAATGATAATAGAGAGAGTGATATCCTTTTGTGGGGAAAAAGTAGAGGTCTTAGAAGAAGTAGAACATAGAGTAGAGTTAGATTAGGAGAACTTGAGAGAACTGGGACTCCGTTTCAGTCCATTTTTTGTAAACATCTGTATAGACACACATAGATAATAGAAAAGCAGATTTTCCTGCACATTGTGTGTTTGTATGTTTTTGTTTATTGTTAAGATTTTATATGTCATTCAAGTTTTGAATGTATGAGTTGGTGAAGTAGTGAATAAGTTTCAATTGTTTATCTTCTTTGAGTTTTGAGGGAAAGGAGTGCACATTGTCCACAAGGAGTGTATTGATAGAGGTGAGTTAATCTTAGAGAAGCTCATGAGAGATGTTGTTGAACCTTCATCAGCAGAAGTGCAAAGAGAGCACAGAAAGAACTCTATGTTGAGTTCATAAAAAGATAGATTTACTAAACACTTTGTAAGGAGAAGCTTCGTAAGGTGTGCATCGAGAAAGGAGAAGGCCAGGAAGGAAAAAATAATTTATTTTCAAGAAATCCTTCGAATCTGAGTTTGATGAAATCCAAGAAACATAAGGAGTGCGTAGGATATCAAAATATTCGAGGGGATCAATCTTAGAATGGATAACGCAAGGAGTGCGTGGGAGATCAAAATCTTTGAGGGGATCAATATCAAAAGGGATAACACAATGAGTGTGTGGGAAGCAGACTTAATCTAAGTCCTAAATCTCATAAGAGACAACACATTCAAGAGCGTAAACCAGACCCAATATAGTCGGTTTCGTAGGAGAAAATTCAAAGGCTGAAACCTTTGAACATTGACAAAATTCTTCTAAGTCAGAAGAATTCAAAATCTTAGGAGGAGTGACAACAATCATCAGATCGATTGTGGAAGGGAGTCTAGACAATTAGATCTATGTCGAACGAATTAAGGAAGCACATAAGAGAGTATTACACATTATTTTCATCATCCCTATCACTGTTAATGATGTAAACCTATCCTTTGTCTTTAGAAGGATAACTGTCCTAAATTCTTGAAGAAAGAAGGGTGAGGAACTTTACCTGAGAGAAGAAATTGTATTTTCCTTTATAAAAACCCTATTAAGGAAGATCGTCACAGGATGCACTATACACAGGGTGCGACGATGCTTGATTTTTGCACCTTGTTCTAAATCTAGGGTATGACATCTCCGTAGGTTTCCCTATGGCTAGTGTGAAGTGATTTTTGTACATGGGAAAAATGAGAATTTTCTCAATGCTTCTAGAAGAAGAAGGTTCTATGGTGAGGTGGCCTCTGAACAGTTTGGACCTTACTTTCTTTCATGATTTAGTGGTATCATCCTAACCTCCTCATCTTGTCCTCTTCAACTTATAAAAGGAGAGGAGCACTCATGGATAAAGTTAGATTGGCTTGAGCTTGAGTTTTGTAGATTGGGAATTTGGCTTGAAATTGTTAGCTTGATTAGAGTGGATTTGAGCTTCGCCTTGTCAAGATAAATTGTGAGTAGCTATCATATCTATAGTCTCAGAATCCATGGATTAGAAGTGTGTGGGAAGAAAGGAACTGTTGGAAGGAACCTGACAACATCAAGGCATCTTGTTGTATCTTTATTCCACATTATTTAATATAGATATACTTTTCTTTCCTATATGAATCTTATTTGTCCATATCATATGATTCCTTGATCATGTACAAAGTTTCATATCAAATAGGATCTGTTATTCTTGTCTTCATTGGCTTTTTCTCCTTTGCAGATATTTCTCCGTAAGCCTTGTGACGGAGCTTGGATCACATTGGCAAAGTGTAATGCCCATATATATATATATATAAACATCGTTATCCTCATAAGCAATTTATTTCTTTACTAAGACAATATCTATTTAGCATAATATTGATATTCATACCAGCGACTTCAGTAATTTAGATTCATCAAAGATTAATGACTTCATAGCAGAATAAAATAAATGCATAATTTAATAGGTTACCTGGTTCTGATGTTAATTTTCATTGTCAGCTGCCTTGTTGCTTCTCTCCTGCTACCTATTGCACAGTCTAGTCCTGTTGCAAACACAGAAAAATAATTGCCCAAAACTATTGTCCACCCTGCCAACTAGGAAAATGACCTAGCTCTAGGATATCTACAGATATCCTGGCCCTCCATGCCCAAAACCTCTAGCAACTCGGTGCCTGTCTGATCAATATGTCACAACCAGGAAAACCCGTGCCTCAATCTGAGCACACCAATCTCACAGCCCCTCTCGGCTCTCTGCCCATAGAAAGAAAACAGTCCTCCCATAGAATGATCCCCCTCCAACTCCTTCCTTCCTTCCTTATCCCCCCCTTCACCGACACTCCTCCTTCCATTAAATTCCATATCCCTACATTTAATTACCCTTATCCATTTCCATTAATTCTTTTATCTTCTTAGGATTCTTATGTGATCCCTTCTTGTATACACAACTTAATTTAATGTTATATTTTATTCTCCACCTTTTATTTAATACTTAATTAATTAATGAATTAATTAATATTTAAATGAATCATTAACCATCATGAGTAACTCATTAATAATAATCAATTAGAAATGTTATTTTAAGACATAAATATAGTTTGGCTAATCTTTTAGGATTATATTATTAATTAATTATACTTAATAATCAAGGGTCGTTACATACACCCACCCTTCAGGAAACTTCGTCCCGAAGTTAAGGTATCTTATGGTACAAAGAACAAGAACATGGTTCACACATTCATAACAAGTAACCGACATTATTAGTAAGTAAAGAAAACTCATACATACTAGTGTATATGTACAAGAAATGCATGTGTAGCTAGTACATACAATTCTCGTACATGTACTAATAATCAAACTGTCATCCTTTAGTAATTTATGTATGCATCCAATCCAGTCAGCAAGACTAGTCTTTTATAAAAGACAACAACCAATCAATTGTTTGAGAAATTCTTAAATTACAATTATTCGGTTCAAATTTTATTTTAATCAACTGTGGTTTAGTTACATAATAATGAATATTCATATATACACATTTTCTTCATCAAAATCCCACCACAAGACAGATCTCCATATAGTCTCAACTATTCTACTCATCGTTCCTCCCTAACCTACTTCCAACTCCATTCCTATTCATCCTCTGCTAGACTATCTTGGAGCGTCAGCTATACTGACCTAACTCCAAATAGAACCCGTAAGTGGAAGTGTCACTATATCGACCAAGCTTCCCTAGCAGGCAACTGACAATCATCATCACACGACCTGGAGAGCGTGACTAGCACCATTCTCCCATGACTTCAAGTTTCGGAGGATACACAGTGGGAAATGCCTCCACCCCTCCTAATCAGATCTAGGGTCCACCCCTACGATGCCCCACCCTACAATGGAGGATACACAGTGGGAAATGCCTCCACCCCTTCTAACAGAACCAGGTCAACACCCTACAATGGAATATACAGTGGCACTGTGTTGCTAGAGGTTTTGTCATCGTTTATTTGGTTTTGCGTAGTGTTAGTACCAAAATCATGCAATAGTCCAAGTATCATAGCAATCCATTCAAATCAATATAATTTCCATATACAATATTCATACCATAATGTTTCTCGGTCAGTGGTCCTGATATACACTTTCACCATCACTATCCCTTGGCTATTTCATAGCCCATAACCTCCAGATTAGTCTGTAACACACAATCATACATTTCTATGCATTATCATCATGTAATTGCATACTAGCATCATTTCACTTTGGTATCCCTGTACCGATAAGTTAACATCAAAGTTTTCCAATTAGAAATAGATCTCGTAATATCCCATAATTCAAATTCTTCACCCAT
>ML793226.1:121816-141808 GCA_009831015.1 Picea engelmannii
GGGTGAGTTCCAGGATGTTTCAAATTGGTGCTACTAAACTTTAGAAATAGGGTTAGGCGTAAGTTTTCTTTACTTGTCTGTAAACAGACATTACTCCATTAGGGGATTGGCTAGGTTAGGGTTAGGTTTAAGCATCTAAGCTTTGTTTCTTGCCCCTACGAAAATAACTATTGGTTCCTTTACCCTATAGCTACGCTAGCTTTGCACTTCACTTGCGACTTCCTATGCTTACGCTTCTAATGAATATCCCGCCTCCTTCCTGCTTGTCCTAGTCTAAGTCCTAATGACACCTTGACTAATAATAGTTAAAGTTCAGGCATATTTTATTATTTAACTTAGAGATTAAACTTAATTAAAGATTAAAGCTTAGATTAATTCTAATTTTAGAATAGAGATTAAATTTAAACGTTACTTTACCTCAAATTAAAGCTAAATTATCTTTATTTTACCCCCACCAGTAAACCTTCGAAGAAACCCTATGAACTCCTTTAGAAGTTATTATTAGTTCTTAACTCCCTCCCATTTGAACACCTATGAGCAGATAAAGTGAAAAAGAGGACCCCTTTATTTACGGACGTCATGGCTGCAGTCTCAATATTTTCTCAGGAGTTGCGGGAAGATATGACCCTCTCCTTATTAGCTTGTCTACCTACAACGAGCCAATTGTGTGTGCCTATCAGTTCACTCCAATATTGCACCGGCCATATACTCAATATGGTCTTGCGCTGGTCAACTCCAATACTGCGCCAGCCTCTTGAAATCGTCGTAAGGAAAGAGAAACCCTTTCAATCAGACGTTTATGGAAGAGAAAACAAACCTTAGTGAGCCTTCGAGGTAACAACCTTGGGTTCAGTGCGGGTCTAAACTGGTTAACTTTATTGATACTTAACAATTAAACCCCCTTTTTTTTAATACTTCATAATTAAGCTTTATTAATACTTTTAATAATTACAATTTAACTATATTTAATCCTCCTATATAATAATTACAATATATAATTACCTTTAATAATCATTAATCATATAATTAATCATATAATTACTTTTATAATTACAATTTAACTATATTCTACAATTTAACTATATTTAATTACAATTTAACTTCATATATTATTATATTAGTATTTATAAAAATTATAGTTTTAAAAAAAAAAAAAATCTTCTATGAAAATTAGTATTTTTTTTTTTAAACTAAACATTTAAATATATATATATAAAAAAATAAAATTTTAAAATTTAATCAAAATTTAAATATAAATTTAAACATTAAACAAAATTTGATGTAATTTATATTTAAATTTAAACAACCAAATGGAGGAATATAATAAATTTAATATCAAATGGCGGAATATTTAAATGGTGGAGTAAATGGAGGAATATTTAAATGGCGGAGTAAATGGCGAATATAACATTAAACAAAATTTGAATTGGTCGCGCGGGCTAAGTCGGCAGCGTGGGCTCGCATGTAGCCCATGTGTCCCTCACTTCTATTTGCGGGAATAAAATATCGGCCTCTATCTTTAAACCCTAAACTCCCCATTTTCTCTCCTTCATTCGTTGTGGTTACCTGTGGAGGGAGGCGTGAGGGAGCATGGCCTCCATGTTGATTACAGTGCGCAGGCCCCTTTGCGAGCTTCTCCTCCACGAGATTCGATATGTGGTGCTTGGGTAGCTTATCCAGAACATGAATGGGGAGAACAAGGTTCAACTTTCTCTGTTTCGTTATTTATCCTTTCCCCTTTAAGTGAGCTCGATGCTCGGCTTTGGGGTTTGGTGGTCGCGTAAGAAGGACTCATTACGTGAAGCTGGTGCACAGGCGTGGGGTTGTTGCATTGCGCTGACTTTAGTTTTTGTGTTTGTTGTAGGTGCGTGAACAGGTGCTGACTCTCGGTTCTGAAGGCTTGGTGCTGACTCTCGGTGATGAGATAGGTAGGGTGTTGTTTGGCTCGACGCTGAACGATGGGCTTTGGTGACATTGTTGTTAACTCGTGATTATATGTGCAGGTTTTGATGGTGAAGACAATCGTCGAGTGAGCCTAATTTGCTTCATTGGTTTTTTCCCTAAAAACCTGTCGTGCAAAAGAGAGAATTTTCTTAAGTGTGAAGGATATCATAGTCCCCGTTGGCCAGACGTTAGGAAGGTTCTAGTATGATCCGTTATATATTTTCCTAAATTCGATCTACCTAGGCTCATCATTGAACAAATTCAATTCGACGTCGCTATAAGAAATACACGTCGGTGGAGTTCTGCTTGTGATCCACTATCTTCACCATGGCCCACATATTATTTTCAACCCCCTTCTTCCTCTGATTTTCATTTGCTTTTAGCATGCTTTCATTCCATTTGCTTGAAGTTCTGCCACAGTTCTGGTTCTATTCTCTTTTTACCCTTTCAGGGGTTTTGTCTTTGTGGTAAAGGATTAGTGTTTACTATATATGTATGTCTGCATATGTCTTCCCCAATCCTTTTCTAAAATCGACGATAGATATAGCCTCCTAGGGTTTTAATGGAATTAATACAGAATGGTTCTTCGTAGAGTGTACTGGGAAAAATTGATAAACATGGTCCTCCTCCTGGAAGAATCATCGCATCTGGCTCGAAGAGATTGGGCATCACAATCATTTTGCTTGCTGAACCACAATCCCATCATCCTGAAGTGTATATTTGTGCCTGGTATTCATCACTTATCCATGACTCCCGTAAAGTTGAACCTTGGTGGGTGGTCTGACATGTTACCATATTCACCCCTGAATCATGAATCCATCCGCCTGAAGTGTATATTCAACAACACATTACATTCATTATTTTTTCAATATTGCGTCATCTTTGTAAGTATTGAATATACTTCTAAATTTTACTTGAGCCTCTAGTATCCACAACCCTATCAAGACAAGGGACGCTATTTACGATGGAGGACATTTTTGTAACGACCCTGGATTATATGTGCAGGTGCTAGCTTCCAATCCAAGGGTAGCTACTTGTTTGGACATTTCCGTATGTAGATAAAGATGGTTCCCGGTGACTCTGCAAGCGTTGTGACTGCCTTCTATGTAAGAAATATTATTGGGTTATGTATCCTTGTTAACTCGCTTATTTTCCATATCAAGTAGCATTTACTTTACGGGTTGCTTCTGTCATTACCCTTTCAGTCATTTTTTTTTTCCATAATGAAAAAATGCTCATTTATATTCAAAAGTATATAATTTTTTTTACAATAGCAGTCGGTTCCTTTAGCCATCAAAACTAAGACCTGTGTGGATATGGTTTGTATCAGCAAGCATTCTAGTGAGAAATAAAACATACAGTGGCTCGTAGGCTGACAGACAGTGCTCGTGGTTTTCACCAACAATTAGGTTCTGCAAACGTTGGTCACTGTGTTAACATGCCTACAACTAGATTAAATATAACAGGTCCTGTTCTGGTAGATATATACTGTTAAGGCCATAGGGTCTTAAATCACTTTCAAAATTCAAAGCATAGTTTATGGTACTCTCCCTAGTTTGTAGTATGTACAACATATTGGCCTGTTCAAAGTCAAGTAGTTGTAAAGTTCTCATGAAAATTTGGAGTTTTTTCATTTCAATGTTAGAAGAAAGCTACCTGAAAAAGTCAGCTAAGACTCCAAAGATATCATGAGCGATAAATTGGATTTTTATCTCAATATTTTATTGTATTCTTAAAGATTGAAACCATTAGGCCTTTTCCCTTTCATATTGACCAACAATCCCGATAAATTCTTCACAATTCATTTCTATTTTTGTTTATTTTTCTAGTAGTTGATCTGATATAAATTGAGCTTCACAATCGCCTAGTACTTAATGATTGGTGTTTTGTGCTTGCCAGCTGACAAAAGAAATACCAAATAGAGCTGTCAAAAATGTGCTCTGATTCCGGGAAGCGATGGTAGGAGTGTTGTTGACAACGCACAACTCAAGTTGAATTCGTGTCATTATGTGGCACTTTTGCTTTTGATTTTACTGCATTTCTTATCACAATGCACAACTAAAATCTAATCCCGTACTTCAAAGTTCATGCTATTCGATTCTTTACTTTATTACAATTAATTTTAGATTACAATTTATTAAATGCATTAGAAACAGAGGAGTCACTTTTAAAGTGGAGATATAAAAGGCTATGTGCCTAGGTTATTTACTATGAAATGACTATTTATCGTTGTTCTCCAATGATATATCTATATGATAACTGAAATTGAGAAGGTTTGTATTGTAAAGGCTGTAGCAGAGCTATAACTTTGTTGCTTGATTTACTTTCTTTGTTCATACTCTGGTAAATTTGTTTTGCATTTATTTGTTTTATTTTTATTTTTATTAATGTTTCTATATTTTGTGTGCAGGTCAAGCGTGGCTGGAGTTTTTCTCAAAAGAATGTACAAATAAAACTACCCCTTATTTAGGCCCTCGGTTCTAGATTTGAACCAGGGCTCTGATACCAAATGTAATGCCCATATATATATAAACATCGTTATCCTCATAAGAAATTTATTTCTTTACTAAGACAATAACTATTCAGCATAATATTGATATTCATACCAATGACTTCAGTAATTTAGATTCATCAAAGATTCACGACTTCATAGAAGAATAAAATAAATGCATAATTTAATAGGTTACCTGGTTTTGATGCTAATTTCCGTTGCCAGCTGCCTTGTTGCTGCTCTCCTGCTACCTGCTGCACAGTTCAGTCCTGTTGCAAACATAGAAAAATAATTGCCCAAAACTATTGTCCACCCTGCCAACTAGAAAAATGACCTAGCTCCGGGATATCTATGGATATCCTGGCCCTCCGTGCCCAAAACCTATAGAAACTCGGTGCCTGCCTGATCAATATGTCACAACCAGAAAAACCTGTGCCTCACTCTGAGCACACCAATCTCACAACCCCTCTCGGCTCTTTGCCCATAGCAAGAAAACAGTCCCCCCGTAGAATGATCCCCGTCCAACTCCTTCCTTCCTTCCTTATCCCCCCCTTCACCGACACTCCTCCTTCCATTAAATTCCTTATCCCTACATTTAATTACCCTTATCCATTCCCATTAATTATTTTATCTTCTTGGGATTCTTATGTGATCCCTTCTTGTATACGCAACTTAATTTAATGTTATATTTTATTCTCCACCTTTTATTTAATACTTAATTAATTAATGAATTAATTAATATTTAAATGAATCATTAACCATCATGACTAACTCATTCATAATAATCAATTATAAATGTTATTTTAAGACATAAATATAGTTTGGCTAATCTTTTAGGATTATATTATTAATTAATTATACTTAATAATCAAGGGTTGTTACACAAAGTCGGATCTTCGATATTTAAAATGTATTTTCTAGATCCATTTCTCATTTGATAAACAAATCCAAGGACAAAGTAGTGTACTATCTTGTTTTGTTCTAGTCTTGTAGTGAACCTAGGGGGATTGATTTGTGTCCGCACTTAGAAATTAGCCTGATAACAAAATTAGTAACTCCACTGGATAATGCATTGGGAAGCTCCAAGCATACTTCCTATGGTTCAAGCTTGTGTAAAAATGAGACCAGGTCCAAGCATAGTTTTGTCTAGTTTTAAGCTTGTGTAAAAATACAATCTATCCCAAGCATATTTTTTTTTGTTTTAAGCTTGTATAAAAATGAAAACAATCCCGAGCGTAGTCTTTGTTCTTTCCCATGCTCGTAAATCAATGCAAATGCAACAGAGTATAATTTTATCGCTTTTTCAGATTCGTAAAGTTTATACGAAAAAGGAACCCTCGGGAGTTCCCTTTAAGCTCTTTTAAGACTCTCTAAACATGAAAATATTGATGAGCGATATTGTTCTTTTCACGCTCGTTAAAGTATTAGAAAGCATGTCTGTCGAGCAATAGTTTATCTCTTTTTTGGTCTCATCAGACTAAATTACGAAAAATGACTTTTTGGAGTTCTCTTTAAGTGTTTTTCAGACTCTCTAAACAAGAAAAACCCATGATTTTTCTTTCTTTAGACTCATAAATCAAACATCGAAAGGCCCATATGGGACCGAACCACTCCTTCCTAGGGTTCGTTAAACATACTCTGAGGGACTCATTTGAAGGATGATCTTACGTTATAATCATATGTTATCCTCCTCAAGATTGTGTAAAAATAAAGAGGTACTTGGTAGAAATGGTGAGGGAAAATTGGGAAAGAAATGTGTCTAAACCTGTATTCCATGGAAGAGTCGCTTTTGAACATGACACCCTTTCACTTTCCTTGTGTCTAGGTTGGAATATTTGCTTGTCTCTTGATCATACTCCTTTATAAGATTACAAATTGATATGTGATCCCTGTTGTTGAGTCAGTGTTTCCAAGACAGTTGTCATGTCATCAATATGTTCAAAGAGAAGTTCAACCCAAAAATCCTTCTATTGTGTTGGCCATTTCTGCAGTCCTTAAGCCTTGTATTGCGTCGGCCATCCCTGATTCAGTCCTGAATCACATGTTGCTCTAATCTACTTCAAATATTGTTACCCGTTTTGTGTCATTGATCGGGGATACATTAAGGCCCTCCTGTGACAAGTCTTTTCCTGTCGACTTCAACTCATTATCCAGGAATTAGACTTAGAAACTCATTAGTACCATGGAACTTGCATGCCTCAATGGCAGGTTTCCTCGCTTTCGACAGTGGTTTTACATTATTGACCCATGATCGAGATATTCCACCGAGTGTTCGACTTCAACTCATTAATTCACATTCCTTGGATTGTACTAGAGTACCTTGGGAGTCATTGACATTAATAGTGATTTCCCTCTCGCTTGTTAACGATATTTATTAATGATCGGTAATCAAGTGGTTTCTACCATGTTCGACTTCAGCACATGTATTCGCATGGATATATTCATACTATAGAGTGGTGGAGATGAAGAACCTGAATCTTTTATGACAGATTCAAGTTGTGTTAGAGTGTATTCATATTGTACTGTTGCATAGATCCATAGCGTATGTCTCATGGCTATGTTCAAATTTGATTCTTTAACACATAGATCCACAATGTATTTTTGATGGCTATGTTCAGATTTGAGTCATATTGGCATGGATCCACAATGTATGTTTTCTATCCATGAACTATCTTACTTGACATGGATCTTTGCATGTAGGAATTTATTCTTTGATTATTCTGATTATGGGAATGCCTCCTCAATGATGATATATTATTCTAATGCATTTTCTTGTTTGTTGGCATCTTTCTGACCGACTGTTCCTTGTTCCCTACACACACTCAACAAAGTATTTCAGCTATCACTCTGTTATAACTTCATACTTTGGGGTGTTCTCTGTTACACATTATTTTCATCATCCCTATGACTGTTAATGATGTCAACCTATGCTTTGTCTTTAGAAGGATCAGTGGCATAAATTCTTGAAAAAAGAAGGGAGAAGAACTTTACCTGAGAGAAGAAATTGTATTTTCCTTTGTAAAAACCCTATTAAATAAGATCATCGTAGGTTGCGTTATACACATGGTGCAGAGATGCCTAATTTCCACACCCTGCTCTAAATATAGGGTGCGACGTCTCTGCGGGCTTCCCTATGGCTAGGGTGCAACGATTTTCATACGTAGGAAAAATGAGTATCTTATCTATGATTCTAGAAGAAGAAGTTTCTATGGTGAGGTGGAATCCAAATGGTTTGGATCTTAATCACTTTCATGATTTATTTGGATCATCCTAACCTCCTCACCTTATCCTCTTCAACTTATAAAAGGAGAGGAGCTCTCATGGATAAAGTTAGATTGGCGTGAGCTTGAGTTTTGTAGATTGGGAATTTGGCTTGAAATTGTTAGCTTGGTTAGAGTGGCTTTGAGATTTGCCTTGTCAAGATAGATTGTGAGTAGCTATTAGATCTACAGTCTTAGAATCTGTGGATTAGAAGTGTTTGGGAAGAAAGGAAATTTTGTAAGGAACCTGACAACATCAAGGCATCTGGTTGTATCTTTCTTCCACATTGTTTAATACAAATATACTTTTATTTTCTATATGAATCTTATTTTTCCATATTGTATGATTCCTTGATCACATACATAACTTCATATCAAATAGACTTTGTTATTCTTGTCTTCTTTGGATTTTTTCCTTTGCAGATATTTTTCCATAAGCCTCGCGACGGAGCTGGGATCACATTGGCAAAGTCAGATCTTCGATATTTAAAAGGTATGTTCTAGATATATTTCTCATTTGATAATCAAATCTAAGGAAATATTGGTGTATTGTATTGTTTTGTTCTAGTTTCGTAGTGAAGCTAGGGGGGTTGATTTGTGTCCGCACTTAACAATTAGCCCGATAACAAAATTGGTGACCATACTAGGGACATATTGTTTTCCTAGTTTGTCTTTCTTTCTTTCTTTGATTGCTTGGGTTCTTTTTTTTATTCACTGGGAGATCCATCTTGACCCTCTGACTATTAAAATTCACTGAGAAAACCTTCATACTTTTTATTTTTTCCATTTTTTATTTGATCGCCGCACCCTGCTTTGAGGGATAGTGCGACGATATAAGATCGACACACCCTACATTTTTGACACAATGTGGCATTTCCACACTATATTGGTTCTCTGGCCTGCGATGATTAGGGATCGATGCACTATCTTAGTCTACAGCCTGCAATGATTTTGAATTTTTTTATTTTTAATGGTTTTTCCTTACCCAGATCTTGGATTTGGTTTTGGGGTGAATTTTTGGGTTTGATTATGATCTGTTTATAGTCTGCTTGATAGATTTGAAACTGATTTTATCCATATTTTCTTTGTTTTCTTTTGAAATATTTGGTCTCTTGCTTTGAGTGTCTTTCAGTTACAAAGCATTGTTTTTTCTTTAGAATTGTTTGGTGAAAAAACTTATTTTTCTTTTACTGAATAATTTGTGTTAAAAGAGAAAATTTGTTTGGGTTTATTTGTGGCACAACACCCCCACCTCAGCAGGATCTATGTGACCTCCCAATCTAAGGATCATTTTGAATCTCCCTTGAACCGAAATGGTTCCTTGATTCCTAGCTGGAATCTTAAACTCGTATAACCACATGTCCTTTTAGGGATTATGCATGTGGAAACAAGCACAAGGCGCAAACCTCCACTCCATGTGACCAACTGACATGACCACAACCTTTACCCAAAAACGTATTTGGGATTTTACAAATCATGAGTTTGCGATGAAACTCTTACCCTCTCTCCCAAAGTCTAAACTCGTGACTTCTTCTCTTCATATCACTTCCCTAAGCTCTCCATGATCTAACGAATTAGATTATATCGGGACTTCGTGAATAAGGAGTTTGCGACTCTGGACTCAAAGTCAATGAATTTCTCTTCTGCTCCGACTCCCAAAATGTCGAAACTCAAACCCACTAGATCGATGGCTCCCACTAATTCAGATCTAATGGTGACTATTTCTCCTGAACTTGTGAGTGTTGAAATACACTTGGCCTTAACTTCTCCGCTAATCCACTCGATCCAACGCTCCACGATGAATCGGTAATTCTCCCTCTGGGAATTTCAACTGTTCGTTAAAGTTATCAATGCTCTTGGCCAAATAACTCGACATCTCCTTCTGAGCTTGTTTTCTGCAAGGTGACTTCAGCCCTCATCTTCCTTTGAGCTCTTCTAAGTCTCTATCCCTCCTGATCTTGGTTTTGGTTACAAACTAAAGGATTCCATAGGATTCTACCTGCACTCCTTTCTGCTTCATGATAATCTCTAATTATCTAAATTTCTCAGTTATGTGCACTCCCTGCAACATAAATCCTTCGACCACTCACTGGGTTGGAAAATTCTAAGACTCCAAATCGCCTGCGCACACCTTACATGGCTCTGTGCTACACTTGTTCTTCTGCTGGTATGAAGAACAATGATATCTATCCTGAGCTTGTCTGAGGTAAAACTCAGAGCCTGTCAACGCACCCTTTGCATACTTTCACTGCACTCCTTGCAGGAATTCTTAGGATGAGAAACAATTGAAACTCATACTCTCCCTCTCACAGACTTCATACATTCAACACGAAATCATACATATACACAACATTGAAACAAATTCATAACAAATACTGAAGTTAACTGTAAACATATCATTCAACAGATGTAAACAATATTCATCACAACGCCATGAAATTGAGTCAAAGCATTCTTTTATTACCTCAAGTGCATCTATACATGGGTTCTATAGCATCCACTATCTACTTATACAAATTCTATAGTCTATGTTCTTTTCCTCTATTCTCTCACTCTACAACTCCTATAATGAGAATAATGAATACATTACAATACATACAAGGGATATTTTTAAATTTTTCCCTCCTACAGCTCTAAGATATATTATCAAAAATAAAAGCTATAGATACTTTACATTTAATACATTAAATGAATTCCTATCCAAAATATGAGAGAAACTTCTTAGGATATGTATTACAACTCAAAACATAAATGCAAATGCATCCTTTCAAATTCAAAATATTCTCAAAATATGTGCTGGTGAATTTCCAACTGTCTTCCTCTTTGCTTTCTTACGATGCTCCTGCATCATACTCCTCTGGCTAAAAAATTCATGTACTCCTATTCATGAGCTCCTGCACCATCTGTCCATGTTCCTGGATCTCTGATTCTCTTTCCCAATTAACATCTTCAATCGTGTAACGACCCTGCTTAAATAGATGTATAGGATTATTAATTATAATTAATTTAATAATCTAACTATCCTAAAAGTTAGCTAAACAATAATTATTTCTTAAATAACATTAACTAATTAATTATTATTAATTACTTGTTCATGACTGTGAAGGATCAATTAATTATTAATTGACTCATTAATTAATTAAGTAAAGAATTAAACGGGGTTAATAAATTATATTGTTAAATTAAAGCTTACATATTCGAGAAGGGATAGGACATTAAATATAAGGATAAAATAATGAATAATGGGATAAGGGGCATTAACTACGAAAGGATAAGATAATTAATAAATGGATAAGGAAAGTAATGAAGGAGGGGGAAGTCGGTGAAGGGGCAATATGACAAGGAGAGCCTGACGGTGGAAGGCATTCTTTTACGAAGGAGGCATTACCATTCTAGGTGTAATTGGAGGGGAGGTTTCTCTTGGATTGCACAGAGGAGAGTTGAGTTCTGTAGTCGGATTGGATCAGTACAGGCACCGGTTTGCTGGAGGTTTTGGGCACGGGGGCTAGGATATCCATATGATATCTTGGAGCTAGGAAGTTGTCCTAGTTGGCAAGGTGGAACAAGGTTTGGGCAGTGTTTACACAGTTCAACAACGATCAACAAGGCAAGTGGAAAGCGGAGGGTTAGCATTAGACCAAAGTAATTTAAATTAAGTATTTGTTTTATTTCTGTTATGGAATCATTATTCGTTATGATAAATTTATATGTGTATGTGCTGAGTTTATAAGAAATTACTAAGTTACTGAAATCAAGTAGATATTACTATTACAATTTATGTTTGATTAATTATTTGATGTTAAATTAAAATGGACACTACACATGGTGTCAGATATTTTGTTTGAAATTTGGGCCTGAGGGCCAAAAATCCAAGCTCTAAATCCAGCTACGCCCAACCTACAAACCAAACACAAAAATTTTAACACAAATATAAAAATAAATCTAATATGAATTGAAAATGTAAAAACAAATTTACCAAAGTAAAAAAAGAAACTAGGGTTGTTACACTTACTAAGCCCTGGCCATGTTCCCAACTTCCCGTTTCTAGAATATCATTTATCTAGCTAGTGGACCACAACTAGATATCCACAATTTCCTCCAGAGTCCATCAAAGCACGTGGATGTACATCTGAGATCTCAGGACTAAACTAAAATTCCATAACATGATGGATGAGTGTTGTAAATTATTTTGTACAACAACATTTAAGTTCTCTTTACATGCCAAATAAGGAAGTATTCATTTTTACTGTGTTTTGCATATTCCTCAAACCTGGAACCTAAACCAAAGGGAAGCTGCACTGAACCCCCAACTAGGGTCATGTTTCTCAAAGCAACTTTGGCAAACAAGATTTTTAAAAGAAAAAAATTTAGTAAACATATTCATGAAGTTGTCACTTATCGAAGAAATTTGTCTCAAATTTTGGGGCTAATCCCTTTTTGGGAATGCTATGGTCAGCAGGAGAATTAGTGTCTCTAGGGTTTCTATATTTTTGAGATCTTCTGAAAACAAGGCGTTTAAAGAGATTTAAACCCAAAAAAATAACAGACTAATCTCTAGATTTCAAAACAGAGCCAAGCTCCATGTCGCTGAATATTTCTCGATTCTGTGTTACAAGGACAGTACTGTTATCGATGCCCTAGCAGTTCATGTGAGCCATGAATGCTTCTAGGGTTTAGTGTAGAGAACTTAGTAATAGGATCCACGTTTCATAATCTATCCCAGAAGAAATCAGATGCTTGTGGGCTTATTGTAAAACACATAGTTGGAGAATCGATGTTTCAGAACCTATCCCAAAAGACATCAGATGAAAGAAAAAAGACACAGGAAATCAAAAATAGAGAAATCCAAGCAACCAAAAAATCAATATTCAAAATGTCAGGAGATCGTACCTCCACCATGATGAGCCATGATTGCAAGTACAATGACGAACAGGTAGAAGTTAGTAGCGATCGAACACGTTCACCTGTAATAATCAGACCAAGAGAAGTGGGAATGTTTTTTCGACCTACAATGCAAATTTGTGACAAAAATAGAACAATCGCTTAGTCTTCCAACCTATTTGCAGGAGTACAATATTGTAACGTCTATAACTTTAAATTCCAGGAGAATGAAAAATATCCATCACAAACAGTTAACCTCGACATTTTTCCTGGCGAAAAGTCCATCCTACGATCGTTAGGGCTCAAACATTTTATGATTTATGTTCCAGTAACATAAAATTTAACCTAAATCACAAAGAGTTAACCTCCACAGTTTTTCATGGTGAGAAGTTCTTCCTAATACCATTGGAGCTAAAACATTTCATGATCTACGTTCCATAACATAAGATTTACCCTTTTACGGAAAAACATTTTCGAATTAACAAATATTGCAGCTCCCTTACAAAATCATATTTCACCAAAATAAAGTCAAAGCATTTACAACCAAACAACTTCGAACAAAAATAGTGTTTTCTAGGGTTTTCAATTTCAAGTACCTTTTGACTATCAAAGTCACTCCTCTGTAAATATTAAGTCAAAAATTTATAAACGCCAGAAAATCTTGTTCAAAAGAATCTTTCTCTAAATTTATCCACTGGTAGAATCATTAAACAATAAATTCAATTAAAATTTTTCATTTTGTCGAATGGGGGCAGTAAAAAAAAAATCTTACTAGACGAAACATTCAGCGTTTTCTGTCAAAAAAATAAAATATGAAAACACGAATCTTCTCGGCTAGACTTGATTCACTGTAGAGAACACCGACGGCTCAACTCCCGTTACGGACTCACGGCCAATTTTTTCTCTCCCGCCAAGTCGGTCCAGTTGACCTCATCCCTGGCTGGGAATGAAGATGAGAATCTGACATGGCCGGCCCGCAAGTTGGCATGACAGGTGCTGTAATTTCCCCAGCACAAGGAATAGCATCTAGGGAACTCTTTGTCATAGGCAAGAATCGAACCTATGTTGCTGACAGTGGTGAAGAATTTAAAGTGCTTAAGCCCTTTGGTCCTGTGGCATGCAACCAGACAAGTGAGAGAGAAGGCACCAAGAGTTGGGCTCAGTCTGGTTCTTACAGAGTAAGCAAGTATGGATTTATGTTCGCAATGCTCACCTTCTCCGCTGCATATACCCTTCTGGGAACAACCATAGCTATGTTGCTGCTATCTACAACAGATTTAACCGAAAATATGAATGCAGCACAGCGAACGGCTCTATGTGCAGCCTTTGCATCCGTCTTATCCAATGCCATAATAGTAAAGGTTGTAAGTGCTTGTTGTACTCATGATTTATGGCTACTGTGATCTAGACAAAGGGGCCGACAACCTCTCCTACCATCAAAACACCATGCACAAAGCCATCACCATACCAACACCAGCGCACACCAGGCCACAAAGAGGAGTCTCAAAAGGGATGAGCACCTGGAGGAGGGGGCACGTGGGCCTCATGTGAGGACCCACGATGTCGATTTATTATATATAAAGTATTTCACGAGTAATTTATATATATATATATATATATATTTATTTATTTTTATTTTTTTTAAATTTTAATTGTTTAAAATTAATTGTTTTAATTTTTTATTATTTTAATTATAATTATTTTAAAATAAAGTTTCAAGAATTATTTATTTTAATTTTAAATTCTTAAGTAAATTGTTTTAAATTAGTTTAAAATTTAATTAGCTCTTTACACATGTTAATTTAACCAAATTAATTAGGTATTTTTTTTTAAAATGAGTAAAACAAAAAAAATAAAATTATTTCACTTAATTAAAGGGTTTTGAACCCGTGAGCCCCCACCAAGCGATGTTCCTTAAAAGAACACTAACACCAACGTGCCCTCATAAGTCTTTACAAATAAATTCTTTTATTTATTTAGATCAATGGTAACACTATCGGGATAAGAGTAGTATTATTATTAGGAAGATGAAGTATGAAGATTAAGACTAACTGGCTTATCACCTAACCTATTGATCCGGAGCCAGGTAACCGAGTTGAATCATAATTAGTGAATGCACCAGAAATCAGGGTAAAGGATTATTTGGAGTCGGTGATCTCTGTATCCCAAGTATAAACTCTGATTGTCCAAGCGCCAGGTTCACGAGACCGTACACACACTTCGTCGAGCCGAGCGCCAAGTCCCTCCACTCCATTCCACCAGTCAAAGTCAATGCTAAATATCAATGCAGCAATCGACAACGCCAACACTACGTGCCAAGGAAAAGATCCCGAGTCAAGCATCAGAGGATATTTAGTTGTAAGAAAAAAGTTAAAAGGGCTTAGACTAGGACAAGAAGGAAGGAGGCGACCTAGGCACGAGGAGGGAAAGCATAGAAATTGTCGAGTATGGCGCAAGCCTAGAATAACTACAGGGCAAGGGAACCAATATTTGTTTTCATAGAGGTGAAGAAATCAATCTTAGACACTTAATCCTAACCCTAACCTAGCCAATCCCCTAAAGGAGTAATGTCTATTTACAGACAAGTAAAGAAAACTTATGCCTAACCCTGTTTCTAGTTTGAGTAGTACCAATTTGAAACATCCTGGAACTCACCCTGACAACTTTGGTTGATGCAGGTTAAAGCATACAAGATGGTCAGGGTTTGAGGGAGTCGAGGTAGGGGAGTGTCGTCGCAAGCACCACCAACATCGTCAGCTCCACCACCACCATCGCCCGAACTAGCCCTCATACTGCGCTCATTGGAAGCTATTAATAAGACTTTAAAGGGGAAACAACCGATGGGGACTGAAGTGGATCCCCCACTGTCTGGAACGGGTAATCCAAAAGCGTCAAGGGATTCAGGGGGAGGACCTCCACCTGAAGACATCACGTGAGAATTGAAAAAGATCAAACTTTAAGAGTTTGTCGAGGGTCACTCTAGTGAATGCACGGAAGCATGGTTGGAAGGCATGACAAGGTGTTTTTCCTTAAGGGACCATGCATCCAACTCAAAGTCAAAGATCGCAATTTTTCAGTTAAGAGACAGTGCCTTAAACTGGTGGGGCAACCTGGAAAGACAACTGCACCTTACCCCAGATAAAGTATCTTGGGAACTTTTCAAGGAGAGGTTCCGAAGGAAATATCTACCAGCATACTAAGAGGAACAATAGGTAGGGGCATTTCATGCCTTAGTACAGGGAAACAGAACTGTAGAACAATATGATATCAGATTTATGGAACTGGTCAAATATGTTTCGTATATGGACAATGACCAACGACAGGCAAAGTGCTTCGTCTATGGATTGAACCCTAAGATAAGAGCTATGGTGTGGATGTGGAAACTGTCTTCAGTAGCAGAAGCGGTGGAAAATATGTGTTATGCAGAAGAACACATGAACTTAACCGAGGGTACAAGACCGACATTTTTACATCGTCCTGGATTTGTATTGAAGGCCCCAAGAACATTTCCTAGGGGAGGGGGCTCAAGGCCACCACCATATGGTAACAAAGTCTCTCCAATGACAGTAGCCACAGGGATTTCAATGGCAGTGAGTGCAGCATCTCGTTCATCTCCAATGGTGCAGACAGGTCCACGACCATCAAAGGGAATAACGAGTAGGGGCAGGGGTTCCAGTGGAAGGAACTCATTTCATAGGTAGTCACATAATAGTGCACAGGTTCAATCTCGTGTTACCTGTTGGTGATGTGGAGGAACCCATTACCAGCGTGACTGCCTAGAGTTACAATCAGGGTTCATGCATAGAGAAGGAAAGGCACCGATGGGGAGATCAAGTAGCATCCACCAGATTTACAGAGTGTATAATAACCACCAGGATGAACATCAATCCACGGTGGTGGGGTCATCAAGTACACTAAATCATATCAATGTTAATATTTTGTTTGATTCTGGTGCGACAGATAGTTTCATTTAACCATCTACATTAGATAAGAGTGCGTTGGTAGCCTATGAGCACAATGAATTTAAATAAGTCGAGATGGCTTCAGGGGAAAAACAAGCAGTAGGACCTAGTGTCGATAATTGTATAGTAGACCTGGGAGTGTGCACTACCAGGTTGAAGGTATACATCACTTCTCTTGGGGAATATGACCTAATCATTGGAATGGATTGGTTAGAAACTCATTGAGCTTTGGCAGATTGTTTCACAAAGAGGGTTCTTTGTGTCGATGATGAAGGAAGACTAGTAGAGATCCAGGGTGTACAGAGAAAAGTGTCGTTACACTTTATACCAACTATGAAGGTTAAGAGATGCTTGAGGTAAGGGTGTCAACTTTATGTAGAGGAAGAAGTAAATGAAAGGAAGGGACCCTCATTCGATCAGTACCCGGTATTGTTAGAATTTCAGGATGTTTTTCCAAATGAGTTACTAGGGTTACCTCCTGAGAGGGAGCTCGATTTTACTATTGAGCTAAAACTGGTGCAAAACTAATCTCCAAGACTCCATATTGGATGAAAGCACTGGAACTTTGTGAATTGAAAATGAAGTTGAAAGAGTTACTGGACTTAGGGATAATAAGGCCCAATGTCTCACCTTGGGGTGCACCAGTAATTTTTGTAAAGAAGAAGGATGGATCCTTACGACTGTGTATAGACTACAGGGACTTGAACCATGCTATAGTGAACAATAGGTACCCAATGCCATGAATAGATGACCTCTTTGATCAAATGAAAAGAGCAATGGTATTCTCCAAGATTGATTTGCGATCAGTGTATCATCAGTTAAGGATTAAGTTAGGTGATATCCCAAAAACTAACTTTCGAACTCGGTTTGGACATTACGAGTTTGTTGTAGTACCTTTCGGATTGACCAATGTGCCAATAGTATTCATGAGCCTCATGAACAACGTATTCCAGAAGTACTTAGACTGTTGTGTACAAGTCTTTTTAGATGACATCCTCATCTATTCCAAGAATGAAAGAGAACATGAGGAACATTTGTGAATAGTGTTGTCCTGCCTTAGAGAGATCAAATTGTATGGGAAGCTATCAAAGTGTTCCTTCTTCAAGAAAGAGATCCACTATTTAGGTCATATCATTTCCAGAAAAGGAAACTCTGTGGACCCAGAAAAGGTAAAGGCCATTATGGAGTGGCCAGTGCTGAAAAATGCCCATGAAGTGAGAAGCTTCATGGGGCTAGCAGGTTATTACCAGAGATTTGTGGAAGGGTTCTCAAAAATAGAGAAACCCATCACCACCTTGCAGTGCAAGGGGGTCAGGTATGAATGGACAATAGAGTGTGATAGTGAATTCATTGATCTTAAGAGGTTACTAACTAGTGCACCAATTCTACAAGTGTCGGATATGGAAAAGGACTTCACAGTCTGCATGGATGCCTCAAAGAAAGGGTTGGGGGTCGTGCTAATGTAGGATGGAGGAGTGATAGCCTATGCATCAAGAAATTTGAAGAAACACAAAGAGTTATATGTGACTCATGATTTAGAGTTGGCAGCTGTAATGCTAGCTCTAAAAATTTGGAGGCACTATCTTGTGGGGCGAAACTTTGATCTCAAAACAGACCATCAAAGTTTAAAACATATCTTCACTCAAAGAGATCTGAATGTTAGGAAAAGGTGATGGAGTGAGTTTATGAGTGAGTACGATTTTGGTATTTCGTACATCAAGGGAAAGGAAAATGTGGTCACAGATGCCTTGATTAGGAGACCACGTATCTTCTCCTTGGTAACCTTAAAGGTCAATCTGAGGGAACATGTGTTGACAGAACTCCAATGAGACAGTTGGTATTTAAAGGTTACTTCAAACCTCCAGAGCGAGAGGCAGTTAGATCCAAAGTATGAAGGATATAGTATGGAAATAGACAGACTGTTAAGATATCAAGGAAGGATGTACATCCCTGAGAATGGGGATATTCAAAGCATCATATTGAAGGAAGCCCATAGAACACTTTATTGTGCGCATCCAGGTGTGAAGAAGATGTACGCAGATATGAGGAAGCTCTTCTTCTGGGTAGGCATGAAGCATGATGTAGTCCATTCAGTCACCAAATGCCTGAAGTGTCAACAAGTGAAAATAGACCACCATCACTCGGTAGGCCTCCTACAACCACATGATGTCCCTATGTCCAAGTGGAAGTCATCTCTATGGATGTAATTGTGGGGTTGCTGCTCACATATCATAGACACAATGCCATTCTTGTGATAGTGGATAAGTTAAGAAAGAGTGCTCATTTCATTCCGGTTAGAGACACTTACAATGTCACTGATGTGGCACATGTGTTTGTAAGCGAGGTTATCCATTTACATGGGATACCTAAGAAGATAATTTCAGATAGGGACTCCAGATTCACTTCTAGGTTTTGGGCAAGTTTACAGTCAGTGTTGGGGACTCAATTGAACTTAAGCACATCTTATCATCCCGAAACAGATGGGCAAACTGAGAGAGTAAATCAATTCATGGAAGAAATGATTAGGATGTATGTAATGGATAATCAAACCCAGTGGGAGAAGCACCTACCTTTGGTAGAGTTTGCCTACAATAACAGTTATCATATCTCCATCAAAATCCCACCCTACGAAGCTTTGTATGGGAGGCCATGTAGAACACCATTGAGTTTGGATAGACTAGAAGACTGAGTAATAGTTGGGCCAGAATTGGTTCAAGAGATGGAAGAACGGGTGATTCAGATTAGGCAGAGACTAAAGGAAGCATAGGATAGGCAGAAAAGCTATGCAGATGCACACAGGAACGACCGAAGTTATGAAGTGGGAGACCAGGTTTTCATTCATATCAGGCCTAATAAGAGTACCATATGGTTCGGGAAGGGGACAAAGTTGTCACCTCGATTTATAGGACCATTCAGGATCCAAGAGAAAATTGGACCCATTGCATATCGTCTCATACTGCCACCCCACTTCCATAAAACTCATAATGTATTTCATGTATCTGTTTTACGTCATTATGTTGTTAATGAATCACATAAACTAAATTGGAAGGAATTGCAGGTATTAGACATGGGAACCCTCACGGTAGAACTGTTACGCATATTGGACCGTAGAGTCCGACAGCTCAGGAATCGTCTGGTAGACCAAGTTAAGGGTCAGTGGGACAAGTATAGTCCAGGATATGCTACTTGGAAAGACGCCGAGACACTATGGCGAGACTATCCCTCACTTTTTTGACCACCTCGATAACATGTTTCTCGAAGGTTGGGTGTATGTAACACCACCTTTTGACTTAGACAACCAAGATTACCTAAGACCTATATACCTTATTTTCTAGTCACAATGAAACTATTAAGTGATACACCTAAACTTTAAATGTATGAACTTTTATGTATCATCAAATGTTATTGATGATGATGTAAGTAATGCGATCTATTATGTGAATGTAAATTTTGC
>ML793226.1:141992-154517 GCA_009831015.1 Picea engelmannii
ATACCAAATTGAAATGATGATAGTATGCAATTACATGATGATAATGCATAGAAATGTATGAGTTTGTGTTACAGACTAATTTGCAGGTTATGGGCTATGAAATAGCCAAGGGATAATGATGATGAAAGTGGATATCAGGACCATTAACTGAGAACCATTATGGTATGAATATTGTATGAGGAATTTATATTGGTTTGGATGCATTGCTATGATATGTGGACCAGTGCATGATTTCAGGTGATGACACTGCCCAAAACCGAATAAATGATGACAAAACTTCCAGCAACACGGTGCCACTGTGTATTCCATTGTAGGGTGTGGACCCTAGTCCTGTTAGGAGGGGTGGAGGCATTTCCCACTGTGTATCCTCCATTGTAGGGTGTGGACCCTAGTCCTATTAGGAGGGGTGGAGGCATTTCCCACCGTGTATCCTCCGAAACCTGAAGTCATGGGAGGACGGTGTTAGTTCATGCTCCCCAAGACGTGTGATGATGATTGTCAGATGCCTGCTAGGGAAGCTTGGTCGAGGTAGAGACACTTCCTCTTACGGGTTCTATTTGGAGTTAGGTTAATATAGTTGACGCTCCAAGATATTCTAGCAGAGGAAGGATAGGAATGGAGATGGAAGTAGGTTAGGGAAAAAGAATGAGTAGTAATAGTTGAGAAGGTATGGAGATCTGTCTTGTGGTGGAATTTAATGTTTTCCCTTCAAAAAAAAAAGAGAAATGTGTATATATGAATATTCACTATTATGTAACTAAAACACAATTGTTAAAATAAATTGTTGAACCAGATAATAGTAATTAAAGGATTTCTCAAACAATTGATTGGTTTGTTGTCTTTTATAAAAGACTAGTCTTGCTGACGGGATTGGATGCATACATAAATTACTAAAGGATGATAGTTTTGATTATTAGTACATGCACGATACTTGTATGTACAAGCTACACATGCATTTCTTGTACATATACACTAGTATGTATGAGTTATCTTGACTTACTTACTGATAATGTTGGTTACTTGTTATGAATGTGAGAACCATGTTTCTTTTCCTTTGTACCATAAGATACCTTAACTTCGGGATGAAGTTTCCTAAAGGGTGGGTGTATGTAATGACCCTGCTTAAATAGATGTATAGGATTATTAATTATAATTAATTTAATAATCTAACTTTCCTAAAAGTTAGCTAAACAATAATTATTTCTTAAATAACATTAACTAATTAATTATTATTAATTACTTATTCATGATTGTCAAGGATTAATTAATTATTAATTGACTCATTAATTAATTAAGTAAAGAATTAAAGGGGTTTAATAAATTATATTGTTAAATTAAAAGTTACGTATTCAGGAAGGGATAGGACATTAAATATAAGGATAAAATAATGAATAATGGGATAAGGGGCATTAACTACAAAAGGATAAGATAATTAATAAATGGATAAGGAAAGTAATGAAGGAGGGGGAAGTCAGTGAAGGGGAAATATGACAGGGAGAGCCTGACGGTGGAAGGCATTCTTTTACGAAGGAGGCATTACCATTATAGGGGGAATTGGAGGGGAGGTTTCTCTTGGATTGCACAAAGGAGAGTTGAGTTTTGTAGTCCAATTGGATCAGTACAGGCATCGGTTTGTTGGAGGTTTTGGGCACGGGGGCCAGGATATCCATTTGATATCCTAGAGCTAGGAAGTTGTTCTAGTTGGTAGGGTGGAACAATGTTTGGGCAGTGTTTACACAGTTCAACAATGATCAACAAGGCAAGTGGAATGCGGAGGGTTAGCATCAAACCAAGGTAATTTAAATTAAGTATTTGTTTTATTTCTGTTATGGAATCATTATTCGTTATGATAAATTTATATGTGTATGTGTTGAGTTTATAAGAAATTACTGAGTTACTGAATCAAGTAGAGATTACTATTACAGTTTATGTTTGATTAATTATTTGATGTTAAATTAAAATGGACACTACAAATCGAGTTTCTTTTCCACTTTACCAAGTATTCAAAATAGGTCTTTCTTTGGGTTTTCTTGCTAACTCTCTGATCAATGATATTTTCCATCTGTGGATTTTCAGTTATAGGTAGTTGTTTAACCCACTGAGCTTCTCTATGACTCTCTTCCACATCTGGTGCATCTTCTCTGTAAGGGTACATATCTACTATCTTAAATATGGGTGATATTCCTACACCATCTCGCAATTCTATTTCATAATTATTTCCCTCAAATTTTCATAAAATCTTACATGGCCCTATATTTTTCATCTTAAGTTTATTATATTCACCCCTTGGGAACCTTTCCTTTCTTAGATGCTCTAAGAACAAATCGACCACTTTGAATTGAATCTCTCTTCTTTGTTGATCTTCTCTGCGCTTGTATTCCTAGTTAGAATACTGCAACCGCTCTCTAATCTTACTGTGGAGTTCTTGCATCTCTACTGCAAATTCTTCCACTCCAGCACTTCTGAACTCATGATGCTCTAAGTTCCTCAACTCAAATAATCCTCTTGGCTTCATTCCATACATTATCTAGAATTGGCTTTGTCCTGTGCTCCTGTTAAGTGATTCGTTATATGCAAATTCCACTTGCGGTAGAATCTGATCCCACTGTGTATGGTGTTAAGTTACTAAACTTCTTACTAACTCCCCCAAACTCTGATTTAATACCTCAGTCTATCCATCCATCTAAGGGCGATACGTTGAGATAAAATATAAATTTGTCCCCAGCTTCTTCCATAGTGTCCTCTAGAAATGGACAAAAAATTTGGCATCTCGATTTGAAACAAGACTTTTTGGTAAGCCATGAAGTCGAACAAATTCTTTGAAAAACAGGTTTGTAATGTGTGTTGCATTACTGGTTTTCTGACATGGAATGAAATGTGCCATTTTTTAGAATCTATCGACTACCATGAATATGGAATCACAACCTCTTTGTGTCCTCATTAGTCCTAATGCAAATTCCATGCTTACCGTGTCCCACGGCCTCTCTGGTACTGGCAATGGTTGGTACAATCCTGTATTTTATCTTTTCCCCTTTGCATGCTTGGAAAATTCTACATTTTTTGACAAATTTCTTTACATGTGTCCTCATCCCTCGACAATAATATAAACTATTCAATTGTTAGAATGTTTTTTCATGGCTGAAATGTGCAACCAATCCTCCATTATGTTTTTCTTTTAAAAGGTTTTCTCTCATGGAACCCTTCGGGATGCACAACTGATTTCCTTTGAATAATAATCCACCGTGGAATAAGTATTCAATCCATTGGATTCTATCTCTCAAAATAGGATTCTCAGATGCTTCATAAGCTTCCCTGAAGTCTGAATCATCCTTGTACATATCCTTAAGGCTATCAAAACCTAAGGTATTCACACGAAACTACTGCAGAATCAAACATTTCCTACTCAATGCATCAACAACCTTGTTAGTAGTTCTAGAAATGTGATTTATAAAAAAAGTAATGTTTTGCATAAAATCAACCCATTTTGCATGTTTTTGGTTCAATTTTTCATGTATGGTTATGAATTGTAAAGTATGGTTGTCTCTATAGAAAACAAACTCTTTCAGAACCAAGTAATGCCTCCATTTCTTCAGTGCCTATATGATTGCATAAAAATATTTATCATACGTGGAATATTTCATCTTGGAATCATTCATATTCTCACTCAAGTATGCAACTGGTCTATTGTCTTGACTTAAGACAACTCCAACCGCAAATCCACTTGCGTCACATCTCACTTGAAATGTTTTACTGACATATGGAAAAACCAAAACTGGTTGTCCAATTATCTTTTCCTTCAACATCTTAAAACTTTTCTCTGCTTCCTCTATCCAATGAGAAGATTTATGTCTTTTCTTGAATGTATCCATCATTGGTTCATAAATTCCACTAAAATTTCTGATGAATTTCCCATAAAAACTATCTAATCCATGGAAACTTCTGACTTCAAAGATAATCCTCAGCGATGGTCATTCTTTGATTGATTTTATCTTCTTAGGATCCATCTTCAACTCATTCAAAGAGATCACAAACCCCAAATAAATGAGTTCTTCCTTCATGAAAGATGACTTCTTCAAAATTATCAGTAACTTCTCTTGCTACAACCTCCTCATCACTAGAGTTAGGTGTCTCAAATTTTCTTCTTCAGTCTTACTGAAGATCAGTATATCATCAAGATACACAATTACAAACTTTTGAATGAAATCCTTCAAGACTTCGTTCATCAACCTCATGAAAGTACTTGGCACGTTCATCAAACCAAACAGCATGACAAGACATTCATATAATCCTTCATTCATCTTGAATGCTATCTTCCATTCATCACCTTCCCTCATTCTAATCTGATGATATCCTCTTTTCAAATCATTTTTTGAAAAAAACTTTTCTCCACTCAAGAAATCCATCAAGTCATCCATCCTCGGTAAATGAAATCTATACTTGATGGTGATTTTGTTTATATCCCTTTAGTCAGTACACATTCTCCATCCACCATCCTTATTTTCACTTAACACTATTGACATAACGCATGGAATCAATATTTATCTTATCAACCCTTTGTCTAGTTGGTTGTGGAGCTTGATTATCTTCCTATTTCAGACGTCTTGTGTTTTTCAGTTGTGTTTTTACCACATGAACACTTTACAACCCAGAGGTATGTACACTCTTCCACACGAGGGAGTGCATAGGGGGTGTACCCCCTTTGCAGGGTCCGTGGGGGCTATCCCTCTGAATGGGGGGTACATGGGCAAGCAGGCCCCCGAAGGAAAAATTGTCTTGTAAATGCATATTGTAATTTCATTGTAAATCTGAACCGTTCATTATAAGGTCACATATCTAACGATAGAAATTATGTTAGGGTTTTTTTCCCTAGAAGGAAACCCTCTGTTATGAGGGAAATGTATTGCAGCTATGGATTATGGTGAATATTGTATTCTGAGATAGGATAATGTGGAGAAATAAGAGGAAGTTACAATGAGTTTTTTTGTAGGCTGTATCCATTCATTTCCTGGATAATAATAAAGGAAGGACCTGGAAATTTCTTTGGTGGACGTAGCTCACACTGGGTGAACCACATAAATCTATGTCTCTATTGTATTGTGTATATTCTGTGTTTTGTTTCCACATTTGTTTTATTTTATTTCTCCACGATCCTATTTTTATAACAATTGGTATCATAGGGAAAGGTAACTTACAGGAAAAGAGGGTTCCTGATTCGAGTGGGAGCAATGCTAGAAGATGGGAAGTTTATGGTCGAGAAATTTAATGGCCAAAACTACCAGTTATGGAATATGCATATGGAAGATTATTTGTATCAGAAGGATCTATTCCTACCATTGGGCAGAGAAGCAAAGAATTTGACAAACATGAAGGAGGAAGAATGTCGTATTCTTTACAGAAAGGCTCTAGGAACGATACGACTCAACTTGGGAGCGTTGATGGATTTCAATATTTTGAAAGAAAAGACAACAAATGATCTGATGGATGCATTGGCCAAACGGTATGAAAAACCCCTGGCCTCCAATAAGGTATTTCTAATGAAGAGATTATTTAATATGAACATGTCAGAAGGTGGATATGTTGTAGATCATTTAAATGAATTTAATATGGTTAATAATCAACTAAGTTCTGTAAAAGTGGACTTTGATGATGAGGTTAGGGATCTTCTAATCTTGTTTTCATTTCCATAAAGATGGAATGGCTTGGTCATGGTTGTAAGTAACTCTATCTCTGGTTCAAATAATTTAAAATTTAATGATGTTGTTGGTGTTATCCTTAGTGAGGAAATGTGACGAAAAAGCACAGGTGAGACATCAAGTAATGCGTTGAACATGGAGAATAGGGGAAGACAAAAGCATAGAGGAAAGGGCTCAAGGAACCGCGAGAATTCTAGGAAAGGTAGATCCAAATACAAACTTAGAAATATAGAGTGTTGGAATTGTGGGAAGAAAGGACATCTAAAGAAAGACTGCAGAGCTCCAAAGAAATAAAGAGATGGAGAACATGAGAGAAATCAGGAAGCAAATGTAACAGGTGATGTGTTACAAGATTCTTTTATTCTTTATGTAGATAATATTTCTGAGTATTGGGTAGTAGATTCATGGGCTTCATTTCATGCCACACCCCATAGGAAACATTTTCTAGATTATGGTCAAGGTGATTTTGGACAAGTTCGTTTGGGTGATGATGCACCATGCAAAATTGTTGGAATGAGAAAACTCAAAATAAAGCAATGCAATGGAAACCGATGGTTGTTGAAAGAGGTAAGACATGTTCCATATTTAAGAAAAAATATAATTTCAACAGGGAATTTGGCAAGTGAAGGTTGTATATCCATATTTACAAATAAGACGTAGAATGTCATCAAAGGATCATTGGTGATAGCAAAAGGATATAAGGTAGGTACATTGTATTTATGTACTGACAATACCAACACTTCTATCTCTTTAGCTTCTACAAGAGTGGATACCACACTGTGGAATCATAGGCTTGGACACATGAGTGAGAAGGGGATGCCGATACTTCACAAAAGAAATTTGTTTCCATATCTTCAACAAATTGATTTGGACTTCTGTGAGCATTGTGTTTATGGAAAACATAAGAGAGTCAAATTTCTCAGAGTCGTAAAAGAAAAAAAGAATGAAAGGTTAGAGCTTGTGCATATAGATGTATGGGGACTATCTCAGGTATCATGTCTTGGTGGATCTCGTTACTATCTTACTTTTATTGATGATGCAACTAGAAAAACATCGGTTTATTTCATTCGACAAAAATCTTATGTTTTTTATACTTTTAAGAAATGGAAAGATTTGATTGAGAATGAGACAAAAAAAATTTTGAAGTGTCTTAGATCAAATAATGGAAGTGAATATTGTAGCAAGGAGTTTGATGATTACTGTTCATACCATGGGATTTGTATAGAGAAGACAGTTCCAATAACACCACAAGAAAATGGTGTGTGAGAAAGGATGAACAAGACAATCATGGAGCGTGCAAGGAGTATGAGATTGCATGCTAGTTTTCCCTTACAATTCTAGGTAGATGTTGTAGATAATATTGTTTACTTAATAAACAGAGGACCTTCAAGCTCTTTGGATGGTAGAATTCCATATGAGGAATGGACAGAAAAAATAGTAAACTATTCTTTTTTGAAAACTTTCAGTTGTGAAGCATTTGTCCATATTGATAAAGAAAATAGAACAAAGCTTGCGTCTAAATACAAGAAGTGTAACTTTATTGGATACGGTGTTAATGATTTTGGTTATCTCTTATGGGATTATGAAAATAAAAAAATAATTAGGATTAGAGATGCCATATTCAATGAGAAGGTCATGTAAAAAGATCAGTTGCAGGGAAAGAAACAGGGAGAAGAAAAACAAGAATACACAGTGCTTGATGAGATCAGTGAAAAAGAAATTCCAAAGGAACCTGAAAATTAAAATGTACAACAACAGGAGAAGAAGGTACCTCAAACACCTACAAGTATTGTTAGAAGTTCTACCAGGTTAAGTATACCCCTTGAACGATACTCTCCTTCATTGTATTATTTATTGTTGATTGATTCTAGTGAACCAAAATGTTATGAAGAGGCAATGCAGGTAGACACCAAAAATAAGTGGGAGAAAGGCATGAAAGAGGAAATGGATTCCTTGGAAAATAAATAGACTTGGGACTTGGTTCAGTTGCATGCAGGAAAAAGAGCATTGCATAATAAATGGGTTTACAAGTTGAAGGAAGAAGATGGAGGAGAAAAGCGGTACAAGGCTAGTCTTGTTCTAAAGGGGTTTTCACAAAAGAAAGGTATATATTTTGATGAAATATTTTCTCCCATTGTTAAAATGACTTCAATTAGGACTATTTTGAGTCTTGTGGCAGTAGAAGATTTGCATCTTGAATAATTATATGTAAAAACAACTTTTATCCATGGGGATTTGGAGGAAGAGATTTATATGCAGCAGCCACAGGGGTATGAGTTCAAAGGGAAGGAGAATTTGGTATGCAGGTTGAAGAAGAGCTTGTATGGCCTAAATCAAGCTCCAAGGTAGTGGTATTTGAAGTTTGACATGTTTAAGACAGAACAGGGTTATAGTAGATGTCATTCTGATCACTGTGTTTATTTTAAAAGGCTAGAAAATGGAAGCTATAATATCTTGCTATTGTATGTAGATGACATGCTTGTTGGAGGGTCTAATATGTAGGATATAAATGTGCTCAACAAGAAATTATCCAATTCATTTGCGATGAAGGATTTGGATGCTTCAAAGAAAATCCTTGGCATGAGAATAATAAGAGACAAAAAAAATTGCAAATTGACATTGTCTTAGGGTGAGTACATAGAGAAGGTGTTGGAGAAGTTTAGAATGAAGAATGCAAAACTAGTTAGCACACCTTTGGCCACCCATTTCAAATTAACTAAGGAAATGTGTCCCAAGAAACAGGAGGAGATAGAATACATGTCAAGGGTCGCTTATTCATCAGTAGTTGGCATCTTGATGTATGCAATGGTTTGCATAAGACGAGATATTTCACATGAAGTGGGAGTTGTGAAAAGGTATATGAACAATCTAAGTAAAGAAAATTGGGAGGCAGTAAAGTGGATTCTCAGGTATTTGAGAGGTACTGCTACTCATACATTATGTTTTGGAGGTTCAAACATTTTTTTATAGGGATATGTTGATTCATATATGGTAGGTGATAAAGACATCAAGAGGAGCACCACAAAATATGTTTTTACTATAGGTGGAACAACATTAAGTTGAATTTCGAAAATGCAAAAGGTTGTTTCACTTTCAACAACAAATGCAGAGTATGTTTCTGCTATAGAGGCTAGTAAAGAGATGATTTGGTTACAGAGGTTTATGGAGGAATTGAGAAAGAAGCAGGAGAATAGCAAGTTGTACTGTGACAGTGAGAGTGCAATTCATCTTGCAAAGAACTCAACCTTCCATTCAAAGACTAAGAATATATAGTTGAGGTACCACTTCATACAATCTGCCTTGGAAGATGGACATTTGAAGTTGGAAAATGTACACACTAGCCAGAATCCTGCAGACATGTTAACAAAGGGACTAACCAGAGAGAAGTTGAGTTGTTGCTCAGTTTCAATTGGTCTTCAATAATGAATAGGAAGATGAGAAATTTGCCAGTTCTAACAAGGTTTAGAGTCCATCATATACAACAATAATGGAGTTGTTGAAATCAGTCTCCAAGTTGGAGATCATTGGTTGTGGAGCCTGATTATCTTCCTAATTTAGAAGTCTTGTGTTTTTCAACCATGTTTATACCCCATGAAGGATTTACACCCTAGAAATATGTACACTCTTCCACGTGAGGGAGTGCAGAGGGGGGGGCACCCCCTCTGCGGGGTTCGGGGGGGCTATCCCCCCAATTGGGGAGTACGGGGGTTTGGGGGCGAAGCCCCCGAAGGAAAAATTACCTTGTAAATGTATATTGTAATTTCATTATAAATATGGACAGCTCATTATAAAGTCACAGATCTAATGGTAGAAATTATGTTAGGGTTTTTTTTTGTAGAAGGCAACTCTTTGTTATGAGGGAAATGAATTGCGACTATGCATTATGGAAAACATTTTATTCTGAGATAGGAGACTATGGGAGAAAGAAGAGGAAGTTACAATGGGTTTTGTTGTAGGTTGTATCCCTTCATTTGGTGGATGTAGATCACACTCGGTGAACCACGTTAATCTGTGTCTCTATTGTATTTTGTATCTTCTATGTTTTCTTTCTGCATTTGTTTTATTTTATTTCTCCATGGTCCTATTTTTCTAACATGTCCATCAAACCTTGGACTTTCTTCTTGACCTCTTCATTCTCCTACAATTTCAGTCTATATGCTGCTTTGTTCGGTAAAATTTCCCCTAGTATAAGGTCAATGTGATGGCTTATACTTCTTATGGGTGGCAACGAACAAGGTAAATCATCGACCACTATATCAGCGAAATTCTCAAACATTTCCTAAATTTCCTCTGGTAGATCATCTATCGAAGTACGGGTCAAGATGACTCTAGGTTTCATTACCACAACAAACTGCATATCTTCATCTTTCTTGACCTCATCTAGAAGTTCCTTCCCACTCATGAGAAGTATAGTGTTTCTTGTTTCTTCCTTCACCTTCTTGTCTTCAATTGGCAGTAACATATGCATCCTACCATTCTTCTCCAAGGTGTATGTGTTCTTTCTCCAATAATGAACAATTTTTTTTTCATATTTCCACGGTCTCCCCAACAAAAGATAACAGAAATCCATGGGAATAACATCACATAAATTCTCACCTTTATATCCCCCTATCTTAAATTCAACTAAACATTGTTTAGTGACCATTACCTAATGTCCTTTTTGCAACCAGGAAACTTTGTATGGGATTGGATGTGCAACTGTCTCCAATTCCAAATTCTCCACCATTTTTGTGGATATTAGATTTTCTATACTTCCACTATCCACGATCACCTTGCATACCCTATCCTTGGTCTTGCAAGCAGTTCTGAACAAACTATTTCTCTGGACTGGATTCTCTATCTCCTTCTCTGGTTTCAAGAGAAATTTTTGCATCATTAAGGATATTCCACCTTCAACATCTTTCGCCTCAAGATTTCACCTTTGTGCTTTTGAAATGTGAGATTTTCCTCCTCTGTCCCTTTTTCTATCGGGACATTCAAAATATTTATGTCCAGTCTTGCCATAGATGAAACACTTTATTCACCACCTCTGCCTCTTCCTCTTCCTCTTGCTCAAGGAAAAGTGTTTCTATCGGCATATTGTCCTCCTTGTGAACTTTCTCCTCTTTATTGGTGGTTATGAGGTTTATTTTCTTCATCCTTGGGCTAAAGTAATCTATCCTAAGAAATTTCCTTGCCTCGGCTTGGAATTCTACCTTTTCCCCTTTAACCTTTCCTCTGAGCCAATTTTACTTCTTCCTTAGAAGCAATTTGAAAAAAATCTTTTACATTTCTGATTGTCACCATGCTCATATCATATTGAATTTCATATCTCAATGTAAGGTATCTAGAGAGGTAGTGGGGACGCCTAGAGGGCCCATAGTGATAATAGTGGAGGTCATTCAATGTAAGGTTGACTAGGTCCACTATATTATTAAATAAGTCCCACTATGGTAGTTAGATATAATAAATGAGTAATTAGATATAATAAATGTAAGAGGACTTCTTAGAAGGTTCTACTTCTAGAAGATTCCTCCTCTAGAATGTTTTTAGGTGATGGTATCACTATATAAATGGATTCAAGCAATGTAATGAGATATGAAGAGAATTATTGTATTTGGAGCGGTAGATCAATAGGAGGATTCCCCCTCGAAGAGGCAAGTGAATAGGAGAGGATCCCTTCCATAATAGGATCCACTGTATGGTGTTTCCCTACCTCAAGGGTTTGATGGTAATAAATACGATTTTGCATATTTTTCTTGTATATCTGTTGTGGTGATTTTGTATTCAGTTTTTTGTTCTTAACAAGTGGTATCAGATCACTTTCCTTGGTAGACATTGTGGGCAAATATTTTTTATTTTTGCAGATTTTTTTCCGGAGAAGAAAAAAGAAGGCTGCGACATTCTAGAGATTTTTGGTATACTTATGTGAAAAATTTGTAGAAAAAGGTTGTATATATAAGTTCCTCTCAGAATAGCACCCAAGTTGAAAAACAAATCGTCCGAAACAGAGTCCGGAATGTCAACATATTGAAGTTTTAAAATCTGCAATTTTTCAGGGTTTTTTCTGCGGACGACTGCGTGATTTGTTTTTATTTCTGTAGAAGTTGGAGGATGAATTTTCTCAAACAAATTACAGATCTGAGTTTCTCTCACAATTTCACCCAATTTCAAAAAAAAAATCAGCCGAAACAGAGTCCAGGAAGTGAAGTTATGAGCATTTTAAATTCAACATTTTTTTAGGGTTTTTTCAGAAAAAAATCACAATTTTCTGTTGTAACTTATTGTTCTATTTTTTTGGGTTTTTTTCGTGATAAATGAGGGACTGAAGGGTTCATAGGGTGCTCATATGGATATTTCTTCTCAAAAACTCAAAGAAATTCTTGAAGTATTCAAATCTCAATTGTATGGCACATTGTGTGACACATTGCATGATAAATTTCATGACCTTGCAGATGGCCTGAATAATAGTCTTTGTAGTTCATTAGATAGTATGCATGAGAGATTTCTTATGGAAAACATTATCAGGGATGAATATAATCAAGAAATATATGTTTGGTATGATTTTGAGGACGATTGTGATGATTGATATATGGATAGTTGTCATTTCTGGGATGACAACCACTTTCATATTTTATTTGATGACTCTACTCCACCTTTTGTAGAGAACATCTATGTCCCACATCAGTAGCTAGTTACTGTTGATACTGAGAGGGGGGTGAATTAGTATCAAGTACAATTTAAAACCTTTTTCAACTTATAATTAAACCATTCAATTATATCCAATGACAAATGAACAATGGTATAAGAGTTACACCAATACACCACAATACACCATGCACAATATATGAGA
>ML793226.1:158368-221487 GCA_009831015.1 Picea engelmannii
AGAATGATGTATACTATCCATCCATGGGTGTTGTATCTTCATTTTCATTTTCCTTCATGTCCAAATAACTTCATCAATATTCTGGTCCAAAACCCATGACTAGGGTTGACATCAATGACAACAACCAATCTTCCAACAGTTACCAGTGTTCAGTTTGCATATTCTACAGTGGTATTATTCCTTCCAGATTCTTCTATGACCCTTTTCCACTATGTGGATGGATCTTCTTATTTGGATCCACATAATAGGTGTCAGTCTTTGGAGCATCATTTGGAGCTGGTTATTGGGTTCTAAAATCTTCCATGGGGAGTTCACATGAGCACTTGGACATGGGACTCGGGCTTACAATGGTGGTTGGACTACTTCATCATGGTGGATTTCCTTTCTACATGGGACCTTGGTTCTTCAGTCTTCTTCAGCATTATGGTCCACAATTGTCCATGGGACACTGGTATATGGTTATACATCAAGCATTGAGGACAATGCTTTCATAAGGGGGATGGAATGTAAGGTAGCTAGAGAGGTATTGGGGGGGGGCAGAGGGCCCATAGTGATAATAGTTGAGGTCATTCAGTGTAAGGTGGACTAGGTCCACTATATTATTAAATAAGTCCCACTATGGTAGTTAGATATAATAAATGGGTAATTAGATATAATAAATGTACGAGGACTTCTTAGAAGGTTCTACCTCTAGAAGATTCCTCCTCTAGAATGTTCTTAGGTGATGGTAGTACTATATAAAGGGATTCAAGCAATGTAATGAGACATGAAGAGAATTATTGTATTTGGAGCGGTAGCTCAATAGGAGGATGCCCCCTCGAACAGGCAAGTGAACAGGAGAGGATCCCTTCCATAATAGAATCCATTGTATGGTGTTGCCCTACCTCAAGGGTTTGATGGTAATAAAGAATATTTTTCATATTTTTCTTGTATATCTGTTGTGGTGCTTGTGTATTTAGTCTTTGGTTTCTTTGACAGACATTGTGGGCAAATATTTTTTATTTTTGCAGTTTTTTTTCGGAGAAGAAAAAAGAGGGCCGCGACATTCCAGAACTTTTCAGTATATTTATGTGCAAAATTTGTAGAAACAGGTTGTAGATATGAGTTCCTCTAAGAAAAACACGCAAGTTGAAAAAAAAAAATCATACGAAACGAAGTCGGGAAGGTCAAGATATTGAAATTTTAAAATTTGCAAATTTTCAGGGTTTTTTCCGCGTACGACAACGCGATTTGTTTTTATTTCTATAGCAGTTGGAGGCTGAATTTTCTTAAACAAATTACATATCTGAGTTCCTCTCACAATTTCACCCAATTTCAAAAGCAAAAACAACCGAAATAGAGTCCGGGAAGTGAAGTTATGAGCATTTTAAATTCAATAGTTTTTTAGGGTTCTTTCAGAAAAAATCAGGATTTTCTGTTGTAACTTATTGTTCTATTGTTTTCAGTTTTTTCGTGATGGCTGGGGGACCGAAGGGTTCATAGGGTGCTCAAATGGCTATTTCTTCTCAAAACCTCAAAGAAATTCTTGAAGTATTCAAATCTCAATTGTATGACACATTGTGTGACACATTGCATGACAAATTTCATGACCTTGCAGATGGCCTCAATAATAGTCTTCGTAGTTCATTAGATAGCATGAAAGGTAGATTTCTTATGGAAGACATCATCAGGGATGAATATAATCAAGAAATATATGTTTGGTATGATTTTGAGGACGATTGTGATGATTGGTATATGGATAGTTGTCATTTCTGGGATGACAACCACTTCCATATTTTATTTGATGACTCTACTCCACCTTTTGTAGAGAACATCAATGTCCCACATCAGGAGCCAGTTACCAGTTCTCAGTCTACATATTCTATAGTGGTATTATTCCTTCCAGATTCTGCTATGATCCTTTTCCACTATGTGGATGAATCTTTTTATTTGGATCCACATGATAGGTGTTAGTCTTTGGAGCATCATTTAGAGTTGGTTATTGGGTTCCAAAATATTCCATGGAGAGTTCACATGAGCACTTGGACATGTGACCCGGGCTTACAATGGTGGTTGGACTACTTCAACATGGTAGATTTCCTTTCTACATGGGACCTTGGTTCTTCAATCTTCTTTAGCATTATGGTCCACAATTATCCATGGGACTCTGGTGTATGGTTGTACATCAAGCGTTGAGGACAACACTTTCATAAGGGTGATGGAATGTAAGGTAGATATAGAGATAGTGGGGGGGGCCAGAGGGCCCATAGTGATAATAGTGGAGGTCATTCAATGTAAGGTGGACTAGGTCCACTATATTATTAAATAAGTCCCACTATGGTAGTTAGATATAATAAATGGGTAATTAGATATAATAAATGTAAGAGGACTTCTTAGAAGGTTCTACTTCTAGAAGATTCCTCCTCTAGAATGTTCTTAGGTGATGGTAGCACTATCTAAAGGGATTCAAGCAATGTAATGAGACATGAAGAGAATTGTTGTATTTGGATCAGTAGCTTAATAGGAGTATGCCCCTCCAAAGAGGCAAGTGAATAGGAGAGGATCCCTTCCATAATAGGATCCATTGTATGGTGTTGCCCTACCTCAAGGGTTTTATGGTAATAAAGAAGGTTTTTCATAATGTTCTTGTATATCTATTGTAGTGCTTTTGTATTCATTATTTGGTTCTTGGCACTCAATCCATGTTGAGTCTATAAAAATTCTCAGTGTATTCTGTCATTGTCATTTCGTTCTGTCTCAAATTTTGCAATCTTCGAAACCAATTAATTTGGTAATCTCTATGTATCAACTTGGCCTTCATCTTGGCGACCATCCTATCCCAGCTTTTGATTATTTTCTTTCCTTTGCAATGCCTGTCAACCTGTAGTTCATCCCACCACATTATTGCATGCCCTTTTAGTCTAGTGACAACATGTTTTACTTTCTTATCTTCTTAAATATCCTCATAGTCGAATTATTTGTCCAAATCTATAAACCAATCTAGCAGCTCCTCAATGTCTAAGTTTCCTTCATACATCAGGATGTCCATTTTTTCTCTGGCCCCTATTCTTGCAACAACTTTGAATAGACATTCCTTTGCAACATATTTGGCTACAATTTATTCTTCAGCTCTAGCCTCATTTTCACTTTTGGCCTCGCCTCCAGTATTAGTTGTTCATCTTTGTGTTGTCTCCATAACATCCATTCAAGCACGAAGTTCTCACATTTCCCTTTCCACAGCTGCATCAGGCATGGGTCTATCTTGACATCTTCTTGGAGGCATTGTTTAAATCTATTCCACATAGAATTTAAATCACAACTTGCCTTATGTCTCCCTTTCTTATAGAAAATAGTGATTGTAAGCTTTGATACCACCTGGAGAAGCACCCCCACCTTAGCAGGTTTTGTGTGACCTCTCGGTCTAATGATCATTCTAAATCTCCCTTGAACCGAAATGGTTCCTTGATTCACAACTCAAATATTCAATGTGTATAACCATGGGTCCTTTTAGGGCTTACACCTATACAAACAAGCACAAGGCATGAACCTCCACTCCACGCGACCAACTGACATGACCAGGACCTTTACCCGAAAAGGTATTTCAGGATTTCGCGATTAAACTCTCTCCCTCTCTCCCAAAGTCCAAACTCATGACTTATTCTTCTCAGATCGAGAACCCTAAGCTCTCCACGATCTGACGACTCATATTGTATCGGGAGTTCATGAGTCTGGACTTCGAGTCAACAAATTTCTCCTCTTCTCTGACTCTCAAAATGTCGAAACTTGAACCCACCAGATCGATGGCTCCCATTGATCCATATCTAATGGTGACTATTTCTCCTAAGCTTGTAAGTGTTGAAATACACTCAGCCTTAACTTCTCAGCTGATCCCCTGGATCCAATGTTCCACGGTGAATTGAAAAATCTCCCTCTAAGAATTTCAACCATCCCTTCAAGTTCTCAATTCTCTTGGCCAAATAACTCGGCGTCTCCTTCTGAGCTTGTTTTCTGTGAGGTGAATTCAACCTTCATATTCCTTAGAGATATTCGAAGTCTCTATCCCTCTTGAGCTTGGTTTTGGTTAAAAACTCAAATATTCCATGGTATTCTACCCGCACTCCTTGTGGCTTCATGATAATCTATGATTATCTTATTTTCTCAGTTCTGTGCACTCCTTGCGACATAAATCCTTCGACCACTCATTGGGTTGGAAAATTATAAGACTCCAAATTGTCTTCCTACACCTTGCATGGCTCCGTGCTACACTTGCACTTCTACTGGTATGAATACCAATGATATTTCTCCTGAGCTTGTCTGAGGTAAAACTCAGAGCTTCTCAACACACCCTTTGCAGAATTTCACTGCAGTCCTTGCAAGAATTATTAGGATGAGAAACAATTGAAACTCATACTCTCCCTCTCACAGACTTCATACATTCAACATGAAATCATATATATACACAACACTGAAACAAATGCATAACAAAGGATGAAGTTAACTGTAAACATGCCATTCAATAGATGTAAACAGTATTCATCACAACTCCATGAAATTGAGTCAAAGCATTCTTATATTAACTCAAGTGCATCTGTACATGGGTTCTATAGCATACACTATTTACTTATAGAATTTCTACAGTCTCTGTTCTTGTCCTCTATTCTCTCACTTTACAACTCTTACAATGAGAATAATTAATACATTACAATACATATAAGGGGCATTTTTAGAGTTTTTCGTCCTACAACTCTAAGCTATATTATCTAAAATAAAAGCTACAACTAGTTTACATTTAATACATTAAATGCCTCCCTATATGATATGTGAGAGAAACTGCTCAAGATCTGTATTAAAACTCAAAACATAAATGTGAATGCATCCTTTCAAATTCAAAATATTCTCAAAATACACTCTAGTGCATTCCCGACTGTTCTCCGCTTTGCTTGCTTATGAAGCTCCTACATCAATTTTTTTTGTAGAGAATTTCTATTTCTTTTAGATATCTTTGAAACAAAAAAAATCTAATTTCTTTCTTTATATTATATTGCAATCATCCTTTCATTTATTTCTCCAGGAAGTATGAGTGCACAAAATTTTGAAACTTCTGAAGCCCGAAGAGCTGAAGGGCTAGAGGGAACCTGAACCGTCAGATTTAGAGGAAAACGTGCCGATGAATCATAAGATCAATAGAAAGATGAAGGATGGAATGTGAAACACACGAAGCCTGAAGCGTCGGAGAGCTGAAGAGCCAAAGCACCCAGGAGCTGAAGAACTAAAGCGAATATAGACCATCAGATCTAGAAAGGCTATGCGGCAAAATATTGTGAACTCCGGGTGAAATCATTCTGGGAGAATGCGAAGGAGAAGGGTGTGAAATCGTCAAAACCCAAATAGTTAAAGAAGATGATATCCATTGATATGGGTTGGACAGGTGTCACCAAATCATCAACTTTGGAGGATCGTACTCCAGGGTTTTTTGAGAAGTTGAGTTTCAAAAAGTTTCCGAAGTGCCGAAGCTGAAGCATTCAGGGTCATTGATCCCAAATGGAGCACATGGATCATTGATATGCGAAGGGATTTGTGGAGGTCTGAGACTCACTCCATTGGATAATCATCGGATCAAGGAGGACAGGTGTCAGAGGATCCAACCGTCTAGAAGGATTCACTATGGATGTTTATGGTGGTTGATATTTGAGATCGTCGAAGTCTGAAGTCCTGAGAGGATGACAGTCGTTGATCTAGAAGTGGACGTGTGGTGCTATATCTTGAATTCTGAGTACAAAGAACTCTGGAGGAAAGTAGAGGGTGAAAGCACCAAAGTCCCAAAGGATATCTCAATCGTTGATCGATGAGGAGGTCGAAATACCATGGATTCGGTTGAGGAGGCCAACTTCCCAAAGCAGAAGCATAACCATTGATTGGGAAGGATACGTGTTAGTAGATCTTCCACTCTGGAAGATAACTAGTCAGCAGTGGCGATGGTTTGAAAATCAAGATTCCCAAAGGCCGAATTCAAGGAGGAAATCCTAGACGTAAATTAAGGGGGAAAAGTGTCGATAGATCTTCTACTCTAGAAGATTATCACACACGGAAAAGAAGGAATTGATAATTGATATTCCTGAAGGTTGGATCCGTGGAGGAGATCCTAGCCATAGGTTTAGAGCGACATGTGGCAACAAATTGTTAACTTCGAAAGATTGGAGTACGAAGGAAAGAGAGGTTTGAGATTTCAAAACCCCAAAGTATCGAATCATGAATAGATTATATTTGTTGGTTCAAGAGGGGCATATTTGGTCCATGGATTTGGAAGGGGAAGATCTGAAGCATCCGTTTAGAAAATATCGTCAAGATAGTGATATCGATGATCTCGTATCATTTTGGGGATTGAAAGTGTGTGAACTTTAAAGTTCGTCGCCCAAGGTCACATGTAAGGAAGGGGTTAGTGGAGAAGAGCTAGCACCTGCAATTTGAAGAGTGTATAGAGAGTGTAGACAAAGGTCATGGGTATCACAAGACCTGCACCTTAGGAGGAAAAGGGTCATGCTCATAATTTATTTATGTTCAATCAAAATCCCAAAGAGTCAATTCGACTCAGATTGAAGAAATATCCTAGACCAGGAGGTCGCAGAGCCCTGGGATGGTAGGGGGGTTGCATCACCCCTTCAAATGTCTTCTCTAAAAACAAATGGGACAATTGAGAACGACATGTACCAGTACTCTTGAAGATGAATAGTCTAAAGAAACAATGCTTGATATTTCTTCTAAAACATAGTTACCAACTTAATGAGAACTGTGACCTCAAAACGAGAACTCTGGCCCAAAAAACCCATATTTTTGCATAAAAAAAATCAAAATCAACAACCAAATAAAAAATTGGTGCTACCGATAGCACCATTTTTTTAAACGGGGTCAAAATTACATCATTTTTTAAACATTGTTTTCAAAACTTAGATAGTAGCTCAGAATAACCTTAAAATTAGCACCTAAAAACAAAAAAGATGTTTTTGATTTTTTTTTTCTTTTCAAAACGTTAAATTTTGAGATCATTTGAGATCGTATTTTTATCAATTGGTACCATTAAAACCAAAACCTCAAAATCAACCATCAAACTGAAAAGTATTTCTACCGGTAGCACCCATTCTAAAATTGGGGTATTAAAATGACACATTTTTATAATGTGGTAAAATAACTCATCATTACTGTAAACAAAATCATAAAAACAACCCTTAAATGTTTACTTTTTAAATGTTATCATCATGCAAAGAACAAGGTAATACATAATGCCATGAAAATATCATAATATACTGTAATACATAATATAAGATAATATGACAAGGTAATACATAATTCCATTCTTTAATTTTACATGTTGCATATATTTTGTAGAATTCCTTTATATTATTTAGAGAAGTAAATCTTTCCTCTCATTGACTTAAATCATAATTAAGTTTTATTTAATTTCTCCAAATAATATATTGTATACCAAAGGGATTCTCTACTTTGTCATAGTTTATTCCCTAAATCAACAAAATAAACTTTAAACAAGTTCATATATTTATAATTTATATAAATATGGAGTTGAAACCCGCCCTTTAACATAGCGAAAAATTTGCACTTATTCCAAACAAAATCTATTTCATCCAATCACGCAACAAAATTTGCTTCAAAATGCACACAAAATCTATCTTCTATGTCAATGTTTCCCTTCAACAGTTGTATCTCTTAAAATGCACACAACATCTTTCTAGCACATTAAGTTTGCCCTTAAATGATCTTTTGTAACAAGATACTAGGCCGAGTAAAATTTTATATAAAATGAGCTTCAGAAATCTATGCAGCCAGATATTTGGTATCTCCGTCCTTGACACAAAAATGCTTCTTCCCCTTGATTTTCGATCAATACAGGAAATATTCAGAGTGTCTTGTTCTCTCTTCCATTGGCCCTCATCGACACACTTCCCAAAAATATGACACAACCAAACATTTTTATATAACTATATTTCCAAACTTGTGCACAAACTTCATGGTATTGTTCTCTATTGTGCCCGAGGCTTGTCCATGGAGGTTGGTGATGCCAGGCATCACCCCAACCCCTGCACAGCTAAGGCACGGTCCTAGGGCTTGGCCATGTAGGATGGCGATTCCTGACATCACCCCAGCCCCCCAGTGGCTAAGGCACGATCCCATGGGAACGTGCCTTAGCCATAGGGGGGCTGGGATGATGTCGGGCATCACCAGCCACCATGGCCAAGCTCCAGGAACAACAAAGAACAATACATATGCAGTGCCAATAGACCAATACTATTATTGAAAAAGAAAAACAAATCGTTACAATCATGTTCATACTTTAATCAATACTTTTTAAGAAATTATAAGGTTTAATGGTGGAATGCATTCTACTTCATTCGATATCCATAATGTACTTCCCTCCTTTTCCCAACACTAATATTATTCCCTGTGTCCCCGTTGTCTCCCTTGATGAGATAATTTGTATTCAAATTCACATTCTTGTTCCCACCAGAATGCTTCTTCCTGGATTGATGATTATCCATCTTATTATTCACATTTACATTATTATTATTGATTATTCATCTTATTATTGATGATTATTCACATTCTCTGTTGCACCTGGGGCTTGGCCATGGAGGTTGGCGATGCCTAGCATCACCAACCTCCATGGCCAAGCCTTGGGTGCAACAAAGAAAAATACATATGCGGTGCCAATAGACCAATCCTATTATTGAAAAACAAAAACAAATCGTTACAATTATGTTCATACTTTAATCTATATTTTTTAATAAATTCTAAGGTTTAATGGTGGAATGCATTCTTCTTCGTTCGATATCCATAACATACTTCCCTCCTTTTCCTGACACCGGTATTATTCTCTGTGTCCCCATTGTCTCCCTTGACGGGACAATTTGTATTCAAATTGACATTCTTGTTCCCACCAGAATGCTTCTGCCTGGATTGATGATTATTCATCTTATTATTCACATTCACATTATTATTATTGATTATTCATATTATTATTGATGATTATTCACATTCTCTGTTGCACGCGGGGCTTGGCCATGGAGGTTGGCGATGCTGGGCATAACCAACCTCCATGCCCAAGCCCTGGGCGTAACAGAGAACAATACATATGTAGTGCCAACAGACTAATCCTGTTATTGAAAAAGAAAAACAAACCGTTACAATCATGTTCATACTTTAATTTATACTTTTTAAGAAATTCTAAGGTTTAATGGTGGAATGCATGCTGCTTCGTTCAATATCCATAATGTACTTCCCTCCTTTTCTCGACACCATTATTATTCTCTGTGTCCATGTTGTCTACCTTGATGAGATAATTTGTATTCAAATTCACATTCGTGTTCCCACCAGAATGATTTTTCCTCGATTGATGATTGTTCATCTTATTATTGTTGTAATATGCATCATGATCATCGCCAAAATACATCCCTTTATTCTGTTGGTGCAGTGGTAGTATGGTAGGATGGTTTCCACCAGTGTTTATGTTTGTTATTGCGGTAGGAGGCTTGGGCTTCGACTCCTTCTTCCCATAAATGTCGTTGAGGTTCAGAGTGGTGAACTTATTATTCCCTCTTCCCATTCAAATTGTCACAACCACCCAGATCGAGCTCGAGATCAATATCCCCTCTGGAAATTGGTGATGGATTTGCACGACACGCCTTTTAGATTCTCGTGTTGAATTGATATCAAATGATTCGTGAAAAATATGAAGAAATGAAAGAGATATAGTTGAAAAAGCTGAAACCCTTCCAAACAATCAAGCGGTGATATTGATGATAGAAGAAGGAGAAATTTGAAGGCGTAGAATTACAAATCCATACTTGTAAATTAATAGTATTCACTCATTTCACTCCTTTAACCATTTTCGGAATTTAGTTTGGCAACCTCCAACATGATGGTGAGAAGTTTAAAGATTATAGTGTCTTGGTGGGAAAAAATGATTTCCGTGGGAAATATTATTATAGTAATTTCAACCAATAGGGTTGAGAAACTTAATGGTTTTGCTTAAACTTCTCAATCGATAGCCACTTCACCATTGGGAGCAGTGTATTCATAGGTGAGAAGAAACCCTTCAAATTTTCCTTGTTTTAAAGAACAAATCCATGGCTACAATCTCTATAAGGTGGAAACTCTAGAGAAATTAGGGTTTATTGGTAGATTCCTAGAACTTTGAGAGATTATCGACTTTTTTCTCTGGTCGCTAGGGATGGTCATGGAGGTTACCTTCGGGGTTGGACAAACTATAACTAGGAAGCTACGTTAGGATCATCTGACTTTCCATATTTTGACGAAGGGATGGTTAAGTTTCATTTTCAATTCACACGTGGATGTAATAAGGATCCTAGGTGCTAAATGGTTTGGGCTCATGTCTTTCAAGCTCACAATTATGGCATCCCTATTTCAACCATCGTCTAGAGGTGGCGAAGATGACCCTCATCTAGGAAAATATTCTATGCTCCCCCCTGGAGATATGGAATGACAAATTTCCATGGGATCTAGAGAATTATCTCGGTAGAACCCTTTTGATAGATCTATCATACAAATATAGTGTGCATTGATTAGTGGTTATGATTTTGGTGAATCTGGACCTATCGAAGGGGTTAATAGAAAGCATAGATGTAGAGGTGGGTGATTGGGAGTATACTCAACTCATGGACTATGTGAATGTTCCCTTATGTTGCGTTAGATTCCATGGGGTTGGTCATGACATTGAAAAATGCACTAATAACTTTGTCAAGAATGTTTGGTAGAAGAAGGAGGGGGGCCACTCCATTACTATGGATTTAAGAGGAGGGACTCACTTGTTTAGTACCCATATTTTGAGGAATGTAGAGTTTTCAAAATTGGAACAAAGGGTGGAGACTGTTAATATTTTTGGATCCCTTGGTTTCATGGACAAGTCTAAGAGGGTGACTAAGGGTTTACCCACTCACCCTATGTCACAAAATAGTCATTTATAGGAGGGATTTCTCTCACATTACCACACAATTCTACTTGAAAAAACTGCAATTCCCCCTAAGAATGGTAAAATACGGGGTCGAGAATGTTTGGTGTTATCGAGGACTCTCATACATATGGACTTAATACCTGAAAGGGTGTTGGAAAAGCAGTTGGTAAATAATTTTGACAGTACAATATAGCCAAAGGTAGAAACAACTTATGAGAACCTACAAAAATACTCAAGGGAAGCGAAACAATGGAAGGATATGTGTCCCACGGGTAGCTTGGGAAATGCCTGTCTTAAGGGTTTGGCACCAAGAAATATCATTTGGGTAAGAATTATTTTGATACTTCACTTCTTATTCCTACTTTTTGTGTTGATGGTTGTTTTTTTTTGAATGGACAATCAAACAAGGAAGGCTATGAGAATTTGGACAACCCTCTTTTAGCTAACCCATATGACACTAGGATTTACCCTATAGTTGGGTCTAAGAAATTCTATAAACCTATAATTCATCTTGGAAAGGGGGTCCCTTTCCACTCTAGTAACCAGGTATCCACTTCAGAGGGGAATTGTTCTGGGAATTCCTATCTTCTAAGGTCAAAAGGTTTGGAGGACTAAACAAGTAGGAGAACTGAACATAGGTGACCAAATAAGTAGAAGGATGGAATAAAGAGGGCCTTACCATGTTTCTCTTTCCAGAAATATGAGAGAAACTTGATATTGAGTAGCATAAGAGGAGGAGGACCAGGGTGCCTACAATAAGGAGAAGGAATGAGTTAGAGGCATTGAATTTGGAAGAAGATTAAGTGTTTTCATCTCTTTGCTCTTGGAGATTTAAAAAAGTGAAGTCCCTGACTAATTGAACTCTCAACGCCGAAAGGTGACACACTTCATTCATTTGTATGTGTCCTTCAATGGTAAATTTTCTCTTTTCTTATGTCTTTCAACATGCCCCTTGCCACTTATGATCTATGGAGCCACGTACTCTTCCCTCCCAAAAAAGGAGTTGGACCTTTGAGAACTTGTTCTTGTGATGTCATTTTGTCTAAGAAACATTCATGAGGTCCCTCTCTGATCTATAGTGTTCTGAGGTTCCATATCCACTTTATAGAAATGATAAACCAGTTCAAATGGTTTCATTGAATCATATCTTCATCAATGATAAAAATCATCACGCTTAATGTTCTTTCTCAAGCCTTATTGATTTGGTGATCGCCTCATCAACCATCTTCATAAGCTTGGGATGATTAGACATTAATTGTAAAATGAATCCATGCCTCAAGAAACACTAGACGTAAGTATTAACAAAAATAAATCTATGGGTGGTAGCACCAGCCGCATCAACAACTAGAATGACATGAAAAGAAAGCACCTTGGAGTTGTGCTCTACCTTGTTTCCCACCACTAGTTGGAACAACACCAATTGTACGAGCATCATCTAATGGTAGAATGGAATCAATCACTAGAGCCGCATTGGGTTTCAAACAGTAGGTAAGTTTGGAGAACAACATTCACTTATCGAATTGCACCACCATTTATTGGTTTTGAAACAACAGGAATGGTGCTATCCTACCATGCTAACAGCTGAAGTAGTGTTCATAAAACTAGTAGCAACAACTATTGGATGGAGTATTATTCACCACTTGTTTTCTTATTCAGAAATAATATTTATTTGGCACTGATGAGTGTAGGTAGGTCTCACGTTCTCTTTAAGTATAACAAAGCCACAACCTCCACTCTTAGAAACCAACCAAACCAATATGTTTGGAATCAATTTACAAATCCAATGGCAGTTCATCCATTTAGTTTTCAAATCAATCAAAGATTCAATTCTAAAGGGATTCAACTTATTTATTGGTTTCCCAGCGGTATCCTTCCCATGCCAGTGTCACTATGTGGTGTGTTGGGCATACCTGTGACCCTAACTATTACAAACCCTAACTACTATTTGTTGAGCAAAATTCCTTTTCTATCATGCCCATCCCTAGTAATTTCTCTCATCAATGCAAACCTCTAATTCATTTTCTTCATTACCTTTAAAGAAAATATCTAAACTATCCTTATAATAGAGGAAGGAAAATATGTAAATGTTCTGCTGCCCTTATCTTCGCTTAGATGCTAGAGAAAAAATGGATTGCACTTACCTAAATTATGTTCCCTAAATTTGATCATAAATTTATATCATGTTCGCCAAAAAAAATTACATCAGCAAAACAAAGGGATGGAAGGGTATATGCAATAGAAGTTATTGGCTTCCTCTAAACTACTAATGCAACAATAAAATCAAAATAAATAAGAGGAATAAAGTCATGTGTTATATCTAAAATTGCAGAACTAGTAGAAGGATGTTAAATTGTTATATATTACATTACATTAGTGAATTGAATTTTTGTTACATATAGGTTAAAAACATTTAATCGTTTTTTAAATTAGTTTTTATAATCAATGTTATGTTTTTTAGTTGATTATAATGTGAAAGGCCTAATTTATTTTTTTATCTTAATATAGGAAAATGTTAGGAAAGATATTATCTATCAATATATCTGGATCATGACCTGCAATAATGGCATCAAAAATTGCAATTGGAACCTCCATGAATGTTAGGCAACAAAATGATAGCTTAACACCTGAGCTATCAAGCGCAATGAAGAATGTTAGAGAGTGGAAATCTATGGAAGGTGAAAACAAACAAGAATATTCTTGGTTTGTTAAAGACGAGAAAGGAAACAATAGAGATCATATATATTTGTATTGTGCTGAATCAGAACATGTGCATGGAAATTAACAGGCACTTGGCTTTTTACGAGATATATGTTTGGTGCCAGCCACATATATTATTTATGCACTTGTCAAACAAGGGAGAACTTATATCAAGTTTAGATATTGTTTCAAATTGAGAAATTATAACAAGAACGAATTTTTTTCAGAGTTATGTGCATCCATCGTTGATGACATTGAGAAAGGAAATGTAAGTTTTTTATTTCTATTTTTGTGTCGTTTATTATTTTTAGTATCATGCTAATGTTTTAATTTTACTTAACATGAAAATGTTATATTTTATTTTTATAGAATTTTGTTGAACGACTTTCACATATGTTAGTGGGGATATACTCTACAGGGAATGATATCATGGATGTCATCAAAACTTTTCATATTGAAAAGACACAAGAAGGAAGGAAAAATAAACAAAAAGTAGACAGAGAAGAACATGAAAGAAGAAAGAAAAATCCTCATTCTAGAAATCCTAAAAGGGTTACATTTGAAAATGAGGAAACTCCAAATGAAGGTTTTGTTGATATTGATCCCAATGAGGTTATCACTCCTTCTCGTAGAAAGAACAAACAAGATAAACACAAAAGACCGGTGGTTGATGATGAGTATATTCCTATTGATTATGAATAAATCATTGATTTAGATGAAATACATTTAAATCATAAGAAGAAGAAAACACATGTTGATAATGTTCAAGAAGCCATCGTTAGCTCGGAGTATTATAGTGAAAGTTCTAAAGGTAGCAGAGAAATAATAACACCATGTGCTGATCTAGAGGATGGTATTATGAAAACAACACAAAATGCCATTTGAAATAGAATGAGGATGACAAACTTAGTTGATGATGGCCACACATTTCAGTTGAATGTGAAACAACTTCATAAACACACAAAAGGGCGAGAAAAATATCAAATTAAAAAACCACATCACTTGCATATTCACAATTTGAAAGCATTGATTAGATACAATCCATATGCACATGTGGTTGACTACCTAGTTCTTCTTGACCCAATGGAGGTTCCTATGAGGGAAGAATTTGATAGATCAAAATTTTTTGACTACAAATATTATGTGATTGGAGGAAATCATTCTGCAGAGGCTAGAAGAGAATTGATGCAAGAATAACCCAATAATCCTCTTTTTGAGACTGTCAAATGCATAATTTATGCTGGTTTAACAGATTTAGAAGCAAAGTTACTGGCATGGGATCATAACATGGAAAATGAGTACATAATTTCTATGACCTTCATTCAAAGGGTGAGATTTATCCATAATGAATTTTCTGAAATATGCCACGGGGCGAGATCAAATGTTGATGTTAAGTTTCAGAAGCAATGTTACATGCAAATATGATTCCCACTTGATGATGAAAATACAAAAGAAAAATATCGCAAAGGAAGTGATATATTTAGATCTGTGGATAACTATTTTCAATCAGGATTTAGAACTAGACAGGTATGGGATTTGATAGACGAGATCTTCACCCTATGGAAAAATGTTGGTATAAAGAATCAAAGAGTTAAGAAGGCTAAACCATTGATATGTGGCACAAGTAAGACAAGTACCGACATAAAAAATCTTCCCAATGATATGACTATAACACCTTGGAGATCAATACAAGGAGTGAAGGATGATAAACTTATCATAAGTATATTATCATGTGTTAGGTCGGGAGAATTGTCAATGAAGGAAATGTGTGATGAATTTAAAAAGTAATTCTAATGAGTTATTTTTATTTATGTTAGGACAAGATAATTAATTTTTTCAGTTTAATATCAGTTTAACATTATTTTTGTTTTATTTAGTCACAAGGTGTATATGAAAATACAAGAGGAAATGGTCAATATGTTGAATGAAGAAAGTTGGGATGATGTTAAACTCAACTATCCAGATTCAAGCTCTTAAGCAGTATTGAAACAACTTTTTGTTGCATTCAAAAAGGTATGTTGATTTATTACATTAATATTATTTGTTTGTAAGTTAATTGATTTATATATTAATAGTTATAGATATATAACTATATGTTTGTTTGTTTCATTAAATATGCCAAAGAAGAATGTAGATGGAGTACCTGAAACTTTCAAAAGTTGTATTAAAAAAACCAAGCTTGAAAGAGAAAGAAGGAGACGTGTTCAAAATGTTCAACTTGATGACACCCTTGATCACTACATTTGGAATGGGCTCGACACTATTCAATATAAAGTGATATTAGGTGATTGTGAAAAACTTGCAAGTATTTTTCCTAAAAAAGAATACTCGCTAGTTATTGTGGATATCCCTCACGGTTATAATATCCCAAACATTGAATATGATACTGAGCCGTATACTTACCAAGATTTTAGTAAAGTGGTTATGGGATTTATAGAAGTTACAACATCACCATTTTGGGGATTTTTATTATTTCATTCAGACACACAACAAGGATTAGTACAATCAAGTTTCGAGGGGAAAGAAAAGACAAGGAGGCAATTTATTTGGTAAGATATTGAAAGTGTATATTTAGCAATTAATATTATAAAACAATTTTATCAATTCACAAGTTAATTAAAATTTCACTTATTTATGTTACAGGCACAAGCCAAATATTCAGAGCTCCAAGAAAGAATCATTTAAACATGATTTTGAGAGTATACATCTTGCAACCTGGACAAAAGATGATTCTTATAATTCTATTCTTGTCAATGCAAATGATAGAGAGACTCCTAGTAGTATATTAGTATACAATGCTGCGGCTACAAAGCTAACATATGAGGAAAAATATTTGAAAGGAGACATGATTAACATTTATCAAAAACCACAAGAATTAATTAATTATCTTATAGATAAATTTTTAAATGAAGGAGATTGGGTTTTGGATTTGTTTTCGGGTTCAGGTAAGAATTATGATCTAATATTTATGAAACCATAGTTCAATCTTAGATTATTTTTAATTCATCTTTTTACAGTATCTAACTTCATTATTTATTTTGTATTTGGTGATTAGGTACAACATTAGTGTGTTTCCTACAGAAAGGAAGGAATTTCATAGCCATTGAAAGTGACCCAATATAGTGCAGTTTTATTCAACGAAGAATTAATGCTATTCCAACTCTTCCAGATGAAATGCAAGAATTTGGCTTGAGGAAAGGAGATTTTACTGAATCAAAGGTGGCAAAATTGTCAAAGGAACCTCAAGTACCATTAGGAGGAATGATTGGAAAGGATCACTTTGGAGAACTTGCAGACATCAAAGAACCAATGGAAGAACAGAATGATACAATGGAAGCACAAAATGACGTCGAAGAAGAAGATGATGTGTATGTTGAGCATGATGAATTTGGGATATATGATATTGTTGATTAGTTTAAAGATGGCTTTGAAGACGATGTTCAATTTTGCAAATTTTTAATGAGTTATAAGTGTAATGATTTGACTTTCATATTTGAAAATAAGAATAAAGATGTCTCTTTTTGTTTTCATGAATCTTTTTTATTGCTTCTTTTTTCATTTTATTTGTATGTGAATCACTATACATTGGAAATTTTTATTAAATGTTGTCATTTTTTTACTTCAAATGTATGAAAATATGAAAGAAAATGATATTTTTTTTATAAAATTTAGACCTTTTTTTTTCAATTATGTCAATAAAAATGTTTTATTTGACATGTTATTTTAAGGAATATGTACCAAAATGTATCGGTTTTTTTATGATATATGGCTATAAAATGTGTATTTTTTTTATAAGTATTTAAAATTAGTGTTATATAACTACAATGTTTTTTTATTTATTGAAGTAAAGGTAAACAATGTGTTAAAAATGATGTTTTTCACTATATTTAAAAAGTATGGAACAATAAATTAATTAAGGAGACAAAATTCTATAAAAAATCATAACTTCGAAAAAGTAAATGGTAAAAAACATTTTTAAGATTGAAAGAAGCATGAAAAAAAAACTAAAAATGGAGTTGAATAAAAACAAAATATACATATATTTAGAAAAAATTGAAGATAGATGAAAAATGAGCATTTAAAAAAATAATGTGGAAACATTAGGGATCGAAAAATTGAATATATCAAAAAACATCTAAAAGCAGAGAGGGGGTTCTACTGGTAGCACCATTTTTAAAAACGAGATAAAAAATTGGACCCCCCCAAAAAAGAGAACTCTGGAGAGTTCTCATTAAGTTGGTAACTATGTAGTAACCAACACTCCCCAATTGAGCATACTCAGATACACATCCCGGATTACCCTAATGATAGCACTTCACCTCGACTTGAATCCTTATCTGGTAACCTAAAATCTATATTCCTGACTCTCTATTACTTTCTCTCATCCTTGGAAAAGTATCTCTTAGACTCGACTCCTACCTAAAATTTGACTTCAAATCCACTGAGTAGGGGAGGCACCACTAATATTTACACAGAGACCCCCCCCTCCACACTTACCGATAGACAAACATTCATCTCCCTAGGACCTACCACATCTCATCCCTCTGCAGTTACATACATCCCTGTTGGAATTTTGACTCATCCCACAACATCCTCAGAACTTCCCCATGCTCACTATGTTTCTCTTTCCTCCCATAAGACTCTTGCTGCACAGATCTGCAACCTGACTAACCCTATTTTACAACATGACGTAGTGACGAGAGAACAGTTGACCTATCCCATACCTCTCATAGGCTCCCCTTAAACTCAGAACCTGACACACTCTCCCATCAAGCATGTTTATGTGCTTTCCAATAACCTGACTCCCCCTTCACCGATCACATTAACTTCTTGCCACCCAAAGTCTAGGGCACATACTCTCACAAATAGATTTAATCCCTCTATCCTGGTGCTTGATAGCTCTGGAGAACATACATTAGAACTAGAAGATTATCATCTCCCAGGCCTAAGTCAATCAGAGCCTGGTGAGTACACTCTTGGATCTGTCCTGGATTCCTTACTTCCTTCCTTTAAAGAAGTTCTTTCTCCTACACCTTTACTTACCTTCCTAGGTTCTACTTCCCACTTTACACCAACTCCTTATACTGGCATGGGAACCACAAAAAACTTAACTACTAATCCAGAAAAATATTTCACTTGGTCAAGAGGGCATTGCTTTGAACATTCACCCATCAAAACTCGTAGTCCTTGTCGTAAGGATGCCAACACTTATACACTCTTTGTGGCTTCACAGCACATATATTTTGATATTGGGGTGCTTAGAAGAATGAAAGCCCTAACAAGAGAAAAGCCATGATATTTATCTCCCTCAACATCATAAGGGTGGCGGGGCCCCTCAAAGATACCTCCTACAGAAGAATTATTTATCTTACATCTCCTAACATAATCTTCCTACATGAAACTATTTTCAATAGCAACACGACTCATTTATTTTTAAATCAACTCCACCATAACTGAAAACTTTGTTCTATCAACTCCCTTGACACTTCAGGGGGCTAAGAAGTGCCTTGGGACCCATCAAAATTTGATTTCCTCCCCTTATTCTATTGCGGAGGCATTCTGCTCACTCGTGTTTGTCGACAAAACAATAAAAGATCCAATCCCCTTAATTTATATGGACCCTACTCGGAAAGGAATATTTTTTCATAGAAGGTCGCACCACAAGGACTTCTTGATCTTGATAACCTGATCATAGTAGGTGACTTAAATCTCACCGTCTCAGTTGGGGAAATTTGGGGGGCCTCTACTTCATAGGATCCCCTAGACGAATTTCTGACTACATTGTTCACAACACACAACTTGGTGGACTATGCTCCAGACACTCTAGCTCCTACTTGGCCCAACAGAAGGATAGGAACATGATCTATCTCCAAGTGTCTTGATTGCTTTCTCATCACAAATCATCTCATCTCCACAGAAGCAAGGATATGCTCCTATGTGGAATTCCCCTTCTTGTTATACCATGCTCCAATCTTTTTCCATTTAGACTCTTCTACTCACAAGATTGCCTACCCATTTAAATTGAACTCGGATTGGCTCCATGACGACGTCTTAAGATTTATCATTTTAGAAGTCTAGTCGGATACACTCTTCCTCTCACAACCCTGCATTTAGCATCGAATAATATGGAAACTCAAGATTCTTAAATCTCGTATTAAAATCTGGGCAACCTCTTACAGAAAACACAATGCAAAAAGACTACAGTATATTTATACTGAGATATAGTCACAACTCCTAACTACTTCTAGCGTGGGGAAATTTGGGGACAACAGTCACATCTTAAATTGCCTTAAAACTGAATTCAATATACTTCTTCTTATAGATGAAGCCATTTGGAGGCAACACTGCAGAACAACTTGGCTCAGGAATGGAGACCACAACACTAAGTACTTTCACCAGTTTTCCAGTGCTAGTACAAGAAAAAAACATATTTGCAAAATCATTGATGTAGATGGTACTATCCATGAAGGACATAACGCTTTAAAACAAGCTTCTATAAATTTTTACAAACCTTTTTTTGAGGAACATTCTCTTGTGAATCTACAAACTATAGTTACCATGGCTAGACTTTTTCCACATGCAGTGTGAGAGGATGACTCTCTCTTACTAGATAGACACTTCCAAAAATTTTGGTTGCACTAAAATCTTTTTCAAAGGACAAAATTCCAAGCCCAGACGGCTAGACAGTAGAATTTTAGCTACTTTACTTTGAATTGGTTGGCGCAAATCTTATGGAACTAGTGGAGAATACCAAATTTAGTGGGAAGTTGGTTGGAGCATTAAACTCGACCTTCCTTACTCTTATCCCTAAAGAAACCTCTCCCACCACCTTTGGAGATTATAGGCCTATTTCCATTTGCAACCTTTGTTATAAATTCATATCCAAAATTATTTCTACAAGGATCAAGCCTATCCTCTCTCGTTTTCTTTCAGAAGAACAATTGGGGTTTTTAAAAGGTCAACAGATTCTTGATGCTATTGGTACTGCCTAGGAATGTCTACATAGCTTCAAAAACAAAAAGCAAAAGGATCTCATCATCAAACTCGATCTCAAGAAGGGTTTTTGATTGCACTGATTGGGATTTTCGCCAATTGATACTGATCTAGACAGATTTTATCCACCAAATGATAAAGTGGATCATGAGTTGTGTGGTTAGTGCAAATCTTTCCATACTGGTTAATGGCGAACCCTCACCTTTCTTTTGCATTAGAAGAGGTCTGCCACAGGGCGACCCCCTCTCACCTTTGCTTTTCATCCGGGCTATGCAAGCCTTGAGCCTACTTCTCCAATATAGACAAGCAGAAGGCAAGATCACTGGAATAAAAATAACTAGGACTATCAAGATATTACATCTTCTTTTCATCGATGATGTCCTTATCATGACGAACGACTCCACTCAGGAATGGAAAGAGATCAATGAAATCCTAAATCTCTTCTGCAATGCCATGAGCTTGTCTATCAATTGGGACAAAACGACTTCACTTTCCCAACCTGCACCAACAAACTCTGGATAGCTCAAAGGTATCTTTCCTTTCACCTTCACTCATCTTTCCTCTGGACTAACCTATCTGGGATTTTTTCTAAAATCTGGAATTGGCTTATAGTCAAAGATCCAAAAGGGATAGGACACTGGAGCATGCGGTGGATCTCCCTTGGAGGACCTTTTACTCTTTTAAAAGTTGTGCTTGAAGGGCAACCTGTGTAGTGGATTGCACTAGCAGCTATTCCAGCCACAGTCCTCACTTCCCTTCGCAGATTATTTATTAATTTTCATTGGTTGGGCTACTTCGAACAACCTCGACAACACCTCTGGAACTGACAATCTATGGCAAAGCCAAAAATCAAAGGCGGTTAGGGGTTTCGAAATATACAACACTTCAGCTATGCTCTCGTGGCCAACTCTTTGTGGCGCGTTTTGACCATATCAGGCATTTGGCACTCAATTATCTTGGATAAATACCTCAAACATCTATCAGTCAACACCTCGCTTCACTCAGAGTCTGTTATGAAGAGGGCGACCAGATCACCTTCATTTATCTGGAGGAACTTATTAAAATCCAAATATTTGACCTCCCGCCGACTGTACTGGCCTCCAGGATCGCGGCAATCCATAGAGCTCGGTCGTGATTGCATTCTCGATCTGGGCGACTTATCATTACTCTATCCTCAGTTGATTCTGCACCTCCACTAAAAAAACACCTGGTTCCTTTACCAAGCGAGAGTACACTCCATTTCGGCTCTCATTCCAGACAACTGGATTACCAGTGACGCACTTGGCCTCAGCGCTGAGCTCACCTTTCCATGGAATAAATTTTGTATGGCTCTTACTCTCTCGGGCATTCATCTCAACGATTCAGATGACACTCTCCAGTGGTTGGGGTTGATCATTCGGGACTAAGCTCAGCTCATAATTTATATACATAGAGCTCAAATGCCCTTTGGCATACCAATATCAGCGGTTGGAGAAATCAACTTTGGTCCTGACACCTTCATCAAACTCTTTACCTAGCTCTTGAATGCTTAGAAATTAAATACATGGGACACAGTCCAAAAAAACTGTTGGAATGGACCTAACATTTGCCACTTGTGTCTTATTGATGCCAAAACCACATACCATCTGTTTATAAACTTCTCTTTTACCATAAAAGTTTGGGACAGTATCACATTGAAGTTAAACATCAAAACTAAGTGGGATGGGCCATATCTCTCATATTTCTTTGAGTCTTGGTCACGTAGAGAACACAACCATTTACACCTCCCTTCCCTGGCATGTTGGATAATCTGGCTGGTCAGGAATCATAGAATATTTGAGAATGGAACTCCCTCAATTCGCACTGCAATTTACAAAACCATTGGTTTTCTTAAAACTTGAAATGAGTTTTTTTTCCAACAAAACAAGAATACAGAACAACAAAAAGATCCCTCATTTAGAGGACATCTCAACCAGTTGGTTTGATGGTGCAACACAATTTAATGGCAATCAGAGTGGCGCAATAGGTATAATGAGGATCACAAAAAATTAATTATACAAATAGACTTTCAACTGTGGCCCGGCACCAACACCAGGGAAAAATTATTGGGTGCCTGGGCCACACTTTACTTGGCCTCTAGACTTCATATTGACTCGCCCATTCTCGGGGACTCTAGGACTATCATCGAGTGGTTAAACAACAGGTGTGATCTACAAGAAATTTCTTTTACATCCTGGAAGGACAGAATCAAACTCCTCCAGCTTGCCTAAAAAAATCTCAGCTACATTCACATCTATCGATAGCATAATACTTCAACAGACCAATTATCAAAGGCTGCTCTACAGAAAAAGATGGATATCATATCATTCAATCACTGGTTAGATGGGCATGAGGGTCCTCATTTTCTAACTCTCTTCTAATTTCAGCTTCACTCCTCACAGTGGCCTCATATGATCAGAATTTTGGTCACATAATTCTGATTTCTTTCTAACCTTTCCATCAATTAAAAATCTGTTTTTATTTCTTTGCCAGTATGGACAGCACATCATATAGTTTTCTCCTTCTGCTCTCTTCTATGAACTTTCGAACCACTTTGGTCGAGAGAACATCTCAGGCGAAAGTTGCATTATCTTCATCAGCTTCCTCTACAACTGCATATGCAATTTTTGTTACGAAAACACATTACATTATATATCAATATAATGGAGAAATTTTCCCATTGGAAAAAAAAAACTAATATACTTATCATTATTATATAACAAAGATCTTTCCTTTTTAATTTAGATTTTCTTCTTGTATACATATTATATTTAGTCAAGAAAAGAAAAGAGGTTGTGGAATTTAAAAATCAAAACTAAACAATCACAAGTATACGTTTATTTCAAATACCGATCTTAAGCACTTGTGCACTCTTTTTGTGACTCGGAATTTCTTAACCCAAAAAGGAATTTATCACTTCAAAAATCCTCGTTTTTAATTGAAGAAATAGATGAAATGGGAGTCAGTCATTTCTTAAGTTTATCTTTAATGTATAGAATTTATTAGTTCACTAAATTGCACGAATGCAAAGAATCGATACCGCACTGTCTAAATTAGTCACCTCAATTAAGGATTGACCAAAAGAAAATTGCAATTACAGCTTTAAGCTCAGAGTCCTTGATGCAGGAGCATCCCTCACGACAAGAAAAACCAACTTGGAAGCAGAAGACAACTAGAAGACGTCCAACGCAAGTTTTTGAATTTTTAAATCTTCTCTTGAAGTTGGCGCACCAAACTTAAATGAGATCATTTAATGAAAGCACCTTGGTAAAAATGTAATTAGACCTTGAGCCATACACTCTCGTCTGAGATAGACAGAGGCATTTATAGTAGTAGTTGTAGGTAGATAGAATTGAATTCCTAGATTAGATAGTTCTAGAAGGAAGAGGGAAAATCGAACATAGACACCCTCATTGTGTTGTTGTAATATTATAAATCCAGGAAGAGAGCATAGGAGGATAGCATATAGTTGTAAAGAACACCCATGTATAGATTTTGAATTAACAGATAAGTTGATTCAGATTCATGGCTATTATGTTATTCTCTGTGTATGTGTGTTGAATGCTCTACTTATGAGAATTACTTCCTGTTGTGCATTTGTTATCATGTTGTGTGCATGACTTCATGTGTCGAGATTGAGGTCTAAGAGGAAGTGAGGTGAGTTACAATTGTTTCTCTTTTGAGCAAGGATTCCTGTAAGGAGTGCAGTTGGAGTCGTCCACAATGAGTGCGTTGACAGAAGGCTCAAGGAGTTAAACTCTTGTTCTCAAAGCTCTCAGAAGTCAAAGTAGGTTGCTAAAGTTGTGCAAGGAGTGCACAGGCTGAAGAGGAAGTCTCAGTTGTAAATCTAAGCAAAAGAGATCTAAGAATACTACTGCAGGAGTGCGCAGAGTCAGGGGACTTCAACACTTAGACGTGATCGAAGATTTGCCGCAAGGAGTGCGTGCATGAAGTTCTCTGAAGGAATTGAGAAGTTGAGAACAAGCTCAGGAGGTATAGGCCTTCGAGGTCACCGAAGAACAAGCGCAGGGAAGCTGCTGTTGGAAGTCGGAGGAAAGCGTTGCAGGTTGACAGGCGAGCAAATGAGTCTTATGGAGAGACACTTCTTTATTTCGCAGAATCCTCGAGGGGAGAATGGACGGACAAAATCTTTGGAGGAGATTTCACGAAGTTTCGAGATTTGTTGGATCTCCCAGAGGTGCAAGGTAGTTACAGCACAGGCGTGGAGAGGATTCAAAGCTCAGGAGGGGCAGTACCATTGATCCAAGTCAGTCAGAGTCGTTGGATTGTTCACGAGATCGTGTATCAGGACCTCGTGAGAAAGGACTCAAGGATTTGGACACGGGGATCGCGAGGTTGCGAGAAGCGAGATTCTGACCAGTGGAGGACAGGTGGCACCTCGTACCTCGGGAGCTCATAAGTGGAAGGGTTGATAAATTGGTGTTAAGAGTCATGAGATGCGAGGTTATGAGGTAGTGAAGTGGCGAGAAGATTGGATCCATCCATCTGAAGAGGACAGGTGTCAGAGATCGAGAGATCTCCCGAACTCGGAGCTCGTAGGGTGAATGCCCAAGTGTTCGGCATTAAAAGTCGCGAGACGCGAGGTCGCGAAGAAGCAAAGGAGTGAGAGGATCGTAGCCATCCATTTGAAGAGGACAGGTGTCAGAGATCGAGATATCTCGCGAACTCGGGGGTTTGCAGGTTGAGAGCCTAAACATTTGGCATTCAAAGTCACGAGGACACGAGTAGCGAGAGAAGGAAAACTGTCGGATCTGGATCGTAGGAGGACCGTTGGATCTGCACGTGGGATCGTGCATCGAAGCCTCACGAGGAAAGTCAGGAGAACTTGGCCATGGAAATCGCGAAGTCGTGAGGGAGCTAGATCGCAAGTTTCAGTGCCTCGGGTATCAGAGGTTGGAGAACCGAAAGTTTGGTACCGCGAGTAGCGAGGTCGCGAGTAGCAAAATTTCTCAGGGAAAAATCAGTGAGTTGACTGACCATCGGGTCTTGAGGATCCGAGAGCCCAGCGTTCAACCTTTGGACTCGCGAAGTCACGAGTTCCGATCCTCCGAGAAGTCAAGGAGAGGGGATCGCATGAGATAACTATGGGAGGAGAGTTTCTGATAGGGAAATAGAAGAACCTTAGAGTTCTTCGGGCCGAGAAGAAGAAGATCCTATGAGCGGACATGCCCGTGGTTTGGGTGCGCTCTGCGTCAAGTGGTATCAGAGCATAGAAAAGCCTCTTTGCTTTCTATAGCAGAGGACAAGGAGAATTCACCATCCCACCAAGAAGAAGAGGTAGACAATCACCCGATCCATAGGAGGAAAGGGAATTTTCCAGAGAAAGAGGTAGGCTAGTACAAAATCTAGACATGGAGAGAGAAGTGTGTAATCTTCATGCCAGAATGGAGGACATGGAGACATCGTAGAGGTGAAATGTTGATGCAGGAGATATCAGTGAATCCGAAGATGAAGAGGACGTTGGACACAGAGGAGAAGAAATCCCAGCAGAAGATGCGGCCAATGAGCGTTTAATTAAGGCTATCGCTCGGATGAGTTCAAAAACAAAGATGGACATTCCAGCTTATGAAGGGAGTCTGGATGTGGAAGAGCTGCTAGACTGGATTAGAGATCTTGACACTTACTTCGATTATGAAGATATCGAAGACGATAAAAAGGTCAGACATGCTGTTACAAGATTAAAAGGACATGCAACATTATGGTGGGATGAACTGCAAGCTGATAGACGTTGCCAAGGCAAGCAAAAGATTAAGAACTGGGACAGGATAATTGAAAAGATGAAGGCGAAATTCATTCCCAGGGACTATCAAATTTCTCTATTCAGGAGGATGCAGAACTTGAGACAAAAGCTGATGACAGTGAAGGAGTATACTGAGGAATTTTACAGGTTGAATATCAGAGCAGGTCATCGCGAAAGCAATGAAGAAAAGGTGGCCAGGTATATGAACGGCCTGAGGTATGAAATTCAGGATGAACTAAATTTGGCGACCATCCGAACGGTGGAGGATGCTTACCAATTGGCTCTGAAAGCTGAGGAAAAGTTGAGCCGTAAATAATGTCAGAGGGGCAGAGGCAGGAGTCAGCCCAAAGGAAAATCAATTACCCAAGATAAATACTAGAAGCCCAAGGATGACTGGAAGAAACCCCAGACTCAGACAGAGAGAGGTGGAAGTTCGCAGCGAGGGTGATATGCTGAGCAAAGAGAACAACATACTGAGCAGAGAGGAGGATATGCTGATAATGATAGGTTTCCTCATACCAGAGGTAGAGGAAGAGGAAGAGGTGGAGTAATCACATGCTTCACATGTGGAAAGAATGGGCACAATTCTATTGACTGTCCAGATAGGAAGAAGGATGGAGGAGAAGCTCACATCCCCGAGGCACAAAGGCGAGATGTTGAGGCAGAGTACGCTGAAGGAGAAAGATCGTTGGTGATGAGAAAATTCCTTTTGACGCTAGAAAAGGAGATGGAGAACTCAACACAAAGGAACTATCTTTTTAGGACTGCTTGGAAGACTAAGGGTTGGGCATGCAAGGTCATTGTGGACAGTGGAAGCATAGATAATCTTGTTTCAACCGAGATGGTAGAAAAGCTGGAGCTGGAGACAGTTGATCATCCAAGTCCATACAAAGTTTCATGGCTACAAAAGGGACATCAAGTAAATGTCACTAAACAGTGCTTAGTTGACATTAAGATAGGAGGATATAATGATAAGATTTTATGTGATGTTATTCCTGTGGATGTTTGTCATTTATTGCTGGGTAGACCATGGAAATATGATAGGAATGTAATTCATAATGGGAGGATGAATACATATACCCTGGAGAAGAATGGGAGGACTCATATGTTGTGTCCAATTGATGATAAAGAAGTGAAACCGGAAGTAAGCAAGAGATTACTTCTCATGAGTGGGAAGGAACTTCTTACAGAAGTTAAGAAGAAGGAGGATACACAATTCTTTGTGGTCAGAAAACCAAGAATTGTTCTGACTAGCACAAGAGTGGACAATTTTCTAAGAGAAGTTCAGGAACTGCTGGAAGAGTTCCCTGATATTGTAGTGGATGAATTACCTCGTTCGTTACCACTGATGAGGAGTGTGAGTCATCATATTGTCCTCATACCAGGAGCTAGTTTTCCAAACAAAGCCACATACAGGTTGACATCGCAGGAGAATGGAGAGGTTAAGAGACAAGTCCAAGAGTTGTTGGATAAAGGTTTGGTCAGGGAAATATTGAGTCTGTGTGCTGTTCCAACAGTACTCAGTCCAAAGAAAGATGGAGGCTGGAGGATGTGCACTAATTCAAGAGCCATTAACAAGATAACTATCAGATATAGATTCCCATTGCCGAGGATGGATGATCTGATGGATTGCTTAAGTGGGGCAATTTTTTTTTCAAAGATAGATTTGAAGAGTGGATATCATCAGATTCGTATGGGAGAAGGTGACGAATGGAAAACAACATTCAAGACAAATGAAGGTTTGTATGAATGGCTTGTCATGTCGTTTGGCTTGACGAATGCACCAAGTACCTTTATGAGGTTGATGAATGAAGTTATGAAGGAGTTCATCGGGAAATTTGTCATGGTATATTTGGATGACATATTGGTTTTCAGCAAGACAAAGGCTAAGCACTTGAAGCATTTGACTATTGTGATGAAGAAACTATAGCAAGAGAAGTTGCTGATAAACATGAAGAAGTCCTCATTCATGAAGACAAAACTCATTTACTTGGGTTTTGTTATTTCAGAAAATGAATTAAGGATGGATCCAGATAAGGTCGAGGTAATCAAGAATTGGCCATCACCGAGGAACATATTTGAGGTGAGGAGTTTTCATGGACTGGCTAGTTTCTACTGAAAATTCATTAGAAATTTCAGTGGGATTAGTGCAACAATTATGGATACAGTGAAGAAAAGACATAAATCTTTTCACTAGATGGAAGAGACTGAGAAGAGTTTCAATTTGTTGAAACGAAAGATTACAGAACAACCAATTCTGGTGTTGCCAGATTTTCAGAAAAAATTTCAGGTAAAATGTGATGCAAGCGGGTTTTCCATAGGAGCGGTCTTGAGTCGGGAAGATAGACCAATTGCATATTTCAGCGAGAAGCTGAATGAGGCAAAAGAAAAGTACTCCACATATGATAAGAAATTCTATGCCATCATACAGGCATTGAAGAAATGGAGGGACTATTTGATTCCAAAAGAGTTTGTTTTATATAGTGACAACCATGCATTACAATTTGTGACTCAACAGGAAAAGATGAATCAGAGGCATGTTAAATGGGTTGAATACATGAAAAATTTTACATTTTTAATTAAACATATTTTGGGTACTGCTAACAAAGTTGTTGATGCTTTGAGCAGGAAGTGTTTGATGTTGCAGGAGTTCAAAGTTAGGACATTAGGCTTTGATGACCTTAAGAACATGTATGCAGATGATTCAGACTTTAAGGAAGCTTATGAAGCAGCTAAGAATCCAGTTTTTAGAGACAGAAGTCAGTGGATAGAGTACGTGATCCAGAACGGATTGTTGTTCAAGGGAAATCAACTGTGTATTCCAAATTGCTCCATGAGGGAGAACTTGTTAAAGGAAAAGCACAGTGGAGGATTGGTAGGACATTTTGGCCATGATAAGACATTTGCAAAGCTGAGAAAATCATACTTTTGGCCAGGGATGTGGTCAGAAGTCAATAAATTTGTGGAGAGATGCAGGATTTGTCAGCATTCAAAAGGCAGGAAGCAGAATGCGGGTTTTTATCAGCCATTGCCCATACTAGATAAGCCGTGGGATGAAATTAGCATGGTTTTTATATTGGGATTGTCAAGGACACAAAGAGGTGTTGATTCAATATTTGTGGTAGTTGACAGGTTTTCTAAGATGGCACACTTCATTCCATGCCAAAAGACCAGCGATGCGACTCACATTGCAAATTTGTTTTTCAAAGAGATTGTGCAACTCCATGGATTGCCAAAAAGCATAGTTTCGGACAGGGACACAAAATTCATAGGGCATTTCTGGAGAACATTGTGGAAAAAGCTGGGAACTAACTTGGCATTTAGTTCATCTTATCATCCTCAGACGGATGGACAAACAAAATTAGTGAACAGAAGTCTGGGAGACTTGCTAAGAAGCTTGGTGATAGAGCACCACAACAGTTGGGACAATGTGTTACCGCAAGCAGAGTTCGCATACAATGATTCAGTGAACATGAGCATAGGAAAAAGACCATTTTAGGTTGTATATGGAATGCAGCCGAGAGGAGTTTTTTAATTGAGGGATTCATAACAGACTGCGACTAGTAGTGCTAGTGCAGGAGAATTCACTGAAGAAATAAAGGAACTTCACAACCAGGTGAAGGAGCAGTTGCTGAAATTAAGTCAGGAGTACAAGTGCAGAGCAGATCAACATCGGAGACAACTTCAGTTTGAAGTTGGTGATCTGGTTCTGGCACATTTGAGGAAAGAAAGGTTTCTGAGAGGAACATACAACAAGATGAAGATGAAGAAAATCGGACCATGCAAGGTCTTGAAGAAGATGGGAGAGAATGCTTATGATATCGAGTTACCGGATGGCATTGGAATATCTCCAATATTTAATGTTTCGGATTTATATCCATATAAAGTTGATGAAGCAGGAGTAGGAGGTGATGATCAACCAGAGGTCTAGTGGCATAAGCAGATTCCAGTTACAGGGAAGCCACAGATGGAGCAGGTACTGAATAAACGAGTGGGTAAGAAAACCAGAAGGAAAGAATACTTTGAATATTTGGTCAAGTGGAAGGGTCATCCAATTGAAGATACTAGCTGGGAGACTGAAAAAGAAATTCTGAAGCATGGATAGACTGTGCAGGAGCTCATGGACAGGAGCCCATGCAAATTTTCAAGCAAGGGAGTATGATGCAGGAGCATCCCTCATGACAAGCAAAACCAACGTGGAAGCAGAAGACAGCTGGAAGACGTCGAGTGCAAGTTTTTGAATTTTTAAATCTTCTCTTGAAGTTGACATGCCAAACTTAAATGAGATCATTTAATGAAAGCACCTTGGTAAAAATGTAATCATACCTCGAGCCATACGCTCTCATCTGAGATAGATAGAGGCATTTATAGTAGTAGTTGCAGGTAGATAGAATTGAATTCCTAGATTAGATAGTTCTAGAAGGAAGAGGGAAAACCGAACATAGACACCCTCATTGTGTTGTTGTATTATTATCAATTTAGGAAGAGAGAATAGGAGGATAGTAGATAGTTGTAAAGAACACCCATGTATAGATTTTGAATTAATAGATAGGTTGATTCAGATTCATGGTTGTTGTGTTATTCTCCGTGTATGTGTGTTGAATGCTCTACTTATGAGAATTACTTCCTGTTGTGAATTTGTTATCATGCTGTGTGCATGACTTCATGTGTCGAGATTGAGGTCTGAGAGGAAGTGAGGTGAGTTACAATTGTTTCTCTTTTGAGTAAGGATTCCTGCAAGGAGAGCAGTTGGAGTCGTCCGCAATGAGTGCATTGACAGAACGCTCAAGGAGTTAAACTCTTGTTCTCAAAGCTCTCAGAAGTGAAAGTAGGTTGCTAAAGCTGTGCAAGGAGTGTGCAGGCTGAAGAGGAAGTCTTAGTTGTAAATCTGAGCAAAAGAGATATAAGACTATTGCTGCAGGAGTGCGCATAGTCGAGGAACTTCAACACTTAGACGTGATCGAAGATTTTCCGCAAGGAGTTTGTGAAAGAAGTTCTCTAAAGGAATAGAGAAGTTGAGAACAAGGTCAGGAGGTATAGGCCTTCGAGTTCACCAAGAACAAGCGCACGTAAGCTGCCATTGGAAGTCGAAGGAAAGCATTGCAGGTTGACGGGTGAGCAAACAAGTCTCGTGGAGAGACACTTCTTTATTTTGCAGAATCCTGGAGGGGAGAATAGACGAACGAAATCATTGGAGGAGATTTCACAAAGTTCCAAGAGCCGTTGGATCTCCCAGAGGTGCAAGGCGTGGAGAGGATTAAAAGCTCAGGAGGGGTAGTACCATTGATCCAAATCGGTCAGAGCCGTTGGATTGTTCACGAGATCGTGTATCGGGACCTCGTGAGAAAGGACTCAAGGATTTGGATGCGGGGATCGCAAGGTTGCGAGAAGCAAGATTCTGACCGGTGGAGGACAAGTGGTACCTCGTACCTCGGGAGCTCGTAAGTGGAAGGGTTGAGAAATTGGTGTTACGAGTCATGAGACACGAGGTTATGAGGTAGCGAAGTGGCGAGAAGATTGGTGCCGTCCATCTGAAGAGGACATGTGTCAGAGATCAAGAGATCTTGCGAACTCGGAGCTTGCAGGGTGAACGAACAAGTGTTCGTCATTAACAGTCGCGAGACACGAGGTCGTGAAGCAGCAAAGGAGCGAGAGGATCGTAGCCATCCATTTGAAGAGGACAAGTGTTGGTTCACAGGTTGAGAGCCCAAACATTTTGCATTCAAATTCACGAGGACGCGAGTAGCGAGAGAAGGACAGTCGTTGGATCTGGATTGTAGGAGGACCATTGGATCTGCATGTGGGATCGTGCATCAGAGCCTCGTGAGGAAAGGTAGGAGAACTTGGCCACGGAAATCATGAATTCGTGAGGTTCGGTGCCTCGGGTATCGGAGGTTGGAGAACTGAAAGTTTGGTACCGCGAGTAGCGAGGTTGCGAGTAGTGAAATTCCTCAGGGAAAAATCAGCGAGTTGACTGACCATCGGGTCTCAGGGATCCGAGAGCCCAACGTTCAAACTTTGGACTCGTGAAGTCGCGAGTTCTGATCCTCAGAGAAGTCAAGGAGAGGGGATCGCATGAGAGAATTGTGGGAGCAGATTTTCCGATAGGGAAATAGAAGAACCTTAGAGTTCTTCGAGAGGAGAAGAAGAAGATCCTGTGAGCGGATGTTCCCGTGGTTTGGGCACGCTCTGCGTCAGTCCTCATCATGTGTGGACAATTGAGTCGCTTTCAATTGTTAATAATTGAGATTACAGTTGGTATCCCCATTAAGATTACAGTCGGTATCTCATCAACCCTTGATAGATAGATAAGGATACGACCAGAGATCATAACTTTAGAGAACTTGAGAACATGAATATCAACATGTGCACTAAATAACGACGACCCTCAATCATGATTCCAAAAGTTGCTAGGGTCTATTCCATTGTTTACTTTGTGTCTTAAAACCTTTAATTCAAGAATTTCAAATACTAAAGAACATAGAAAGAAATTTGTACAAGGCAATCTATCATGCTATGAATAGGTAGGAAACTTATAGCATTCCAAGTAAAAAGTCAAGCCTTGCTAGAAGTAATTATTGTTATTCTGAAGGTAAATTAATTGTTCCTTGTTGAGAAGAAATTCCACGGAGTTCTACAAAAGAGTTAAGCCCAACCAGACTGATTCTGGAGAAAATGTTAGTTGGGTTGTTGTACTAGAGATTCAACAAAATTCCATGTAATTTGCTTAAGGAGTTTATGCTATCACTGAATTTATAATTAAATACATTGGAACTCTTAGGGATTTTATCGGTAATCAAGAATGATGTATAAATCAATTTACGACATGGAATTTACGTTGTATAAGCAACATATTTAAACTTCACATTCTTGTTTCAAAAGAATAGGGAACAAATTTTAATAATCAGGAAATCAAATTTATGCAATAAAGTACGATCGGCATTAATGGAGAAAAATTTAATAGGTAGGAGTAAATTGTCTTGACTAAAGAGGTAAATCTATCACATTATCTAACACCAACTTGGATGGTTAATGAAATCAATGTCTCTTGTAAAAACTGATAAATTGTGAAGCAAAGAGAAATGCAGAGAGAAAAAAATAGAACAATATATTGGAATGTATGAAGAAGCACTGAAGAAGTTTTGATGTTAAGGGAAATAGCTGAGCTAAATAGTCTCAAGCAAGTAAAAAATAGAAAGTATAGTTGTTCAGTACATCTAGCAGTGTATAGTCAGACTGTTGAGATTACATTATATTTAACACTCCCTCTTAAACTCAACAGTTAGAAACATCAGCACTGATTATGCCTAAGTGTTGTCTCTGAAAATCAAAAACCGATTTTCCTAGTGGCTTTGTAAAGATATCAGCAAGTTGATCTCGAGAACCACAAAATTGTAGTGCAATATCACCATTATTGACTAGCTCGCGTATGAAATGAAAATGAGTGTCAATGTGTTTTCTTTTCTTGTGAAACACATGATTTTTGGATAGAGCAATTGCTGAAGTATTGTCACAAAAAATAGGAGTTGGATCATTTTCTGTATGTGACATATCTTTCAATATTCTTCTCAGCTACACAGCTTTACAAGAAGCTGAGGTAGCAGCGACATACTCTACCTCTGCAGAAGATATTGAAACAATTGGTTGCTTCTTTGATGCCCAGTTGAAAAACATGTCTAGATGTGCTTTTCCTGTCATCTAGGCTACCTACAAAATCACTGTCTGTGTAACCAGAAAGTTGATTACTATCATATTTAGTGTACCATAAGCCGAAATTGAGAGTTCCTGCAACATATCTCAGAATTCATTTTTCCATTTTGCAATGAGAATCTTTGGGTGATTCCATGAATCTGGAAACAAGGCTGGTTGCATACATAATACCAGGCTTAGTTGCTGTAAGATACAACAGACTACCTACTAAACTTTTGTACAAGGAAGAGTCCACTGTAGGACTGTCATCATTCTTTCTTAATTTTGTGCCTACTGGTATGGGGGTTTCTACTGGATTGCATTCTTCCATGCAAAATCTTTTGAGGATGTCTACTGCATACTTTTGTTGACAAACAAAAATTCCTTTGGCTAATTGATTAACCTCAATCCCTAAAAAATATTTCATTATGCCAAGATCTGTCATCTCAAACTTAGATTGCATGGCATGTTTGAAATCTGTTAACTCAAGATTTCATGTATAGATCATGTCATCAACATATAAACATACAATCAAAATTTTACCGTGTTGATTTTTTTTGGTGTAAAGAGTTGGCTCATTTTGGCTTCTATTGAAACCACTTTTGATCAGATAAGTGTCAATTCTACTGTACCAAGCTCTTGGAGCTTGTTTTAAGCCATACAAGGCTTTCTTCAACCGATATACTTTGGTTGGGTGCTTTTGGACTTCAAATCCAGGTGGCTGATCGACATAAACTTCTTCTTCTAAGAATCCATTCAGGACTGTTGACTTGACATCCATCTGGTATACTTTCCATTTGTGTTGGGGTGCTATGGCCAATAGAGTCCTTATAGTGTCTAATCTTGCTACTGGAGAAAAAGTTTCACCATAATCAGTACCAAGTTGTTGTGAGAATCCTTTGGCAACAAGTCTTGCCTTGTGTTTTTTGATCTTCCCTTTTTCATTGAGTTTAGTTTTGTAAACCCACTTGACACCAATACTCTTCTTGTGTCTTGGCAAATCAACAAGATCCCATGTCTTGTTCTTCTCAATGGACTCAATTTCTTGGTTCATGGGTTGAACCCAATGTGGCTCCTTGACTGCTTCCTTAAAAGATGTAGGTTGACATGACATTAAAGCAAAAAGGTTGTGTTGCTCAAAGTCATCCAACTGCTGATGGATTTATGTCAAACTTTGAGTTCTCTGATTTTGTGGTTTAGAGAATGATTCTCTGCTAGAAGTTGAGTTATCCCGTGAATTTTTAGGTTGTCTTTGTACCTGCAATCTTGGAAGAATAGTTTGAGGTACTTGTTTTCCTGAATTTTCTACATTTTCAGAACTTGGCAGCAATGGATTTTGAACGTCCATCTGTTGATTTTCTGAATCATTCCAGAATTGATTTTCCAGAAATTTTACATCTCTGCTGAGAATTAATTTCTTGGTGATTGGATTGTAAATCCTGTAAGCTTTATATATTTCACTATATCCAGTGAAAATACATTTCTCACTTTTGTCATCAAGTTTCTTCCTTAATTTGGAAGGTATGTGAGCGTATGCTCTGCATTCAAATGTCCTTAGATGTGCTACATTTAGCTTTGTCCCACTCCATGCTTCTTGGGGAACTTTCATGTTTAGACTGGTGGTTAGTGATCTATTCAAGAGATAAACTGAGAATGCTACTGCTTCAGCCCAAAACCTATGTGACAAAATTTTCTCTTTAAGAAGTGTTCTTGCCATATTCATTATTGTCTGATTTTTCCTTTCAGCCACTCCATTCTGTTGTGGAGTATATCTGGTTGTTGTTTGCATGATAATGACTTGTGATTTGCAGAAATTTGCAAATTCTCTGGAGTTGTATTCTCCTCCTCCATCTGACCTGAGTTCTTTGATATATTTTCCACTCTATTTTTCATCTTCTGCCTTGAATTCTTTGAATTTTGCAAAAGTTTTAGACTCGTGTCTGAGAAAATAGATCCATATTTTTCTGCTGAAATCATCAATAAACGTTAGAAAGTAAAAGCTACCACCTATTGAATCTATTTTCATTGGTCCACATAGGTCAGTGTGAACAAGTTCAAGATGTTGTTTGGCTTGATTGGAAGACTATGGAAAGCAAGTTCTCTTATGTTTTCCAAATATGCAAGACTTACATGGGGGAATTTGCTTTTTAAATATAGGTAGATATTTGACCATGGATTTTTTATGAAGAAGACTTAGACTCTGAAATGGTAGATTTCCAAATCTTGTATGCCAAACCATTGTTTCATTCAGGGTGGATGCACTCTGTGCATATGGTTGAATCAGATTTGCAGTTCTGAGGGTAAGGGGAAACATCCTATTTGGGGTCATAAGGATTTCAAAAATTAATTTTCTGTTGGGTTTTTTATCATAAATTTTGCAAGATGCTCCCTCAAAAAGTACCTTATAGCCATGTTCAATGAGATTTCCTACACTTAGTAAATTATGTTTTAAATTTGGAACATGATAGACATTGTATATGTCTTTCTTGACATTCTGTTTAGTAAGAATAGGAACAGTTCCTTTTCCTTGAACTTTGACTAAGTAATCATTTCCAAGTATAATATCAGATGAGATTGAAGAATCAATGCATGAAAGTAATTCTTTGTTATGTTTCATGTGATTGCTGCATCCACTGTCCAGCAACCAGAGATCTTTAGGTTGTTGTTCAGTGTTGTGAAATGAAAGAAACATACATCCTGAGTTTTATCCCGTGTGATTTGACACATGTGCTCTGCCTGAGAGTTGATCTGCTTTCTTCTTCCTGCATTCAGATTCATAGTGCCCATACGTTTTGCAGTAATAGCATTGTATACTTGATTTCTCATTTGATCTTCTCCCTCTGCCTCTTTGAGGCTGGAAATTCTAATGTTGATTTTGTTGTTGTTGTCTTTGACCTTGGAAATTTTGATTCAGATACTATTGTCTGTTACCTCCACTAGATTGAGGGTAAATTTGATTACTCCCCCTTCCTTGGTGACCTCTGCTTCTTCCTCTGCTTTTCCCTCTGCTGAAGGAGAATTGAGTTTTGAAAGCATTGGATATTGACTCATCTGTGAGATGTAGTATGGTCTCATTTGTCACCAGAGAACCAATTAATTCATCTGTTGAAAACCTTGACAGATCCTTGGATTCAAGGATTGTTGTTACAGCCATTTAGAATTTCTTTGGTAAACTTCTGAGAATTTTCTCAACAATGCATTGATCAGTGATGGTTTCACCAGTCAATCTGATCTGGTTCACGATTCCCATGACTCTGGTCATGAACTGATCCACATTTTCAGACTCTATCATCCTTAGAGTCTCGAATTATGTCCTCAAGGTATGCAGTTTAATTATTCTGACCCTGTCATTTCCTTGATAGGAATATTTAAGGATGTCCCAGGCCTGTTTTGAAGTACTATCGCCTATGATTTTCGAAAAAATCGAATCATCCACAAAATTTTGAATCCAGAATTTAGCTTTATTTTCTCTGTTTCTTTGCATTGCCTAAGCAATTCGTTGTGGATTGGTCATAGCTGAAAGGGTTGCTGGATCTGGTTCCACATATCCAAGATCCACTGGTACCTAGCACTCTTGTTCTTGCAAGAACAATCTCATCCGAAGAGACCAAAACTCATAATTCTTTCCAAGAAGAATCAGACCGTGAGTTGGTCCTAAATTGCTAGACGATGCCATAAAAAACAAATTTGCAGAAAAAATAGAGGGAAATTTCGTATTTACCTCCGATCGTCGAAACAATGATTTGCCGATAGCCAAAAATATCTTATCGGCCTTGATTTTGGCCTTAGTCACCGTGCAATGTGACCACGTGCCTTGATGTTAAAGCGCTACGGGATTTTCCCCTTTTTTGCCTTTCAAATTGCTGAGATGCGAAATTTGCCTTTGGACTATTCAACAGTCCAGATCTTGCTATGATCTGACGGTCCAAATCTTATCGGGGTATCATGAATTGGGACTTCGTGAACCCTGATGATGAGATCTTCTGACTCCTCGATTCCCTGATCTCCGATTTACCCATGGCGCTTTCCTTTCAGAAAATTTCCCGATTCCTTTGATCTCCGCCACACATCCTCCTATATTGGACGGTCCTGATTTCTCCTCATGATTTCACGATTTGTTCTATTCTGGAATTGTCATCTCCAGGATCCACGATTTTTCGAATCCCGTAATGCCGATGGACTCTGCTTTTGGGAAATTTTCTGAAAGCCTCGATCTTTGCCACACGTCTTTAACAGATGGACGGCTCAAGTCTTCTTCGGGGGTTTTACCGTAGAGATTCCCGATCCCTCATTTTGATGAGATGATGTCAGCTGGGCCCTATAATGAAGCTTTCCTCCTGTCGGGATTTTAGACTTCGAAGTTTCGAAATGCTTGTGCTTCTTATCCTTAGGATTCGCGATTTGTTGAATCTCAATATGCCGATTGCCCTTTCCTTTTCGGGACTTTTCCTGAGTCCTTGGATTTATGCCATGCGTCCCCTCAAGATGGACGGTCCACGTCATTTCGTGATTTCGTGACTTGCGACTCCAAAGTTTCTGTCAACTTGAAAACCCCGGTAGCTGATATGCCGACGGTTTCCTCGATGTCCGGCACGTGTCCAAACAAATGGGCGACTGTGATCTTATCGCTATTTCGTGAATCACGATTTCGCAAGTTTAGAGATCATGTTGCGATGGTATTTCAAAACCGCGAACTCCAATATGCCGATTTGACGGCACTTGGATCTGCTGCCACCTGTCCTCTAAGATGGACGACTCACAAGTCCTCTCAGGATTTCGTGATATCGCGTATCAGAGTTTTGGAGTGCAATCACCTTTTCTCGTCAAACTCCCGATTCCCAATTTTGCGATGGGAAAAGATCGATGGCTCATAATATTTTGTGATCCAACGGTCCAGAATGACTCATGATTTTGTGATTCGTGAATTCTCACGAAATTCTTCTGACCTTTACACCTTGTGAGTCAATGAAATGCCGAGATCTCGCCATGTGTTTCTTGATAGACGGTCTAGATGATGTCGGGATTTCGCGACTTCACAAGTCAAAAATTTCTCCTTGGTGCTCCAGAGGATTAAACATCGTGCACTTTCTTGCTAATCCAATGGTTGTCGGTCCTCTGCACAAGATCTAACGACTGAAACTCTTTCTCCTTTTCCATGCTCTCTTCATCCCTTTTGAACTGGTTTCCCGCTTCGGATCCGTTCACAGGATGAATCTTATGGCCGCAGTCGCTATTCTTTGCACCTGAGACACATTCTTTACTCCTGTGGAAGAAATATTCCTTAATCTTTCAAAGATTTGAAAGAATTTCACGAGTTCTTCATTCTCTGCTACAATCTTTGACAGATTTGAGTGAATTTAAAAAAAAATTTAAACAATTCTGCCTTTTGCAGGAATCTTTAACAATTTTGAACGAATTCTTCGAGTTCTTTAAATGTGCTTCCATCCTGCAGTTCTTCTTCGTGAATCTTGATGATTCTTGAAAAGATTACAAGAATCTTTACTATTTCTTCCTTCTGCAATCTCTTCTTCCTCGTTCTTTTGAGCATTGTATGCTCTTCTTCGTCACGTGATCTTCTTACGCTGATCTTTTAGTGTATGATGGTCTGCTTCCTCGTGGAAGTTTCCTATGAGAATCTTTCGAGAGTATGAAAGAAATCTCTCCAATCCTTGTGAAAAATCTGTGTCAAATTCTTCTCGAGATCCGTGAAGCTCTGTGGTATTTGAGGATCATGTTGCTCTCCAGCCTGTGTGAAGAGGATTACTACTATAGCTCTGATACCATGATAAATTGTGAGGCAAAGATACATGCAGAGAGAAAAGAATAGAACAATATATTGGAATGTATGAAGAAGTACTGAAGAAGTTTTAATGTAAAGGGAAATAGCTGAGCTAAATAGGCTCAAGCAAGACAAAAATAGAAAGTACATCTCTCTAGTATAGCTGGCAGTGTACAGTCAGACTGTTGAGGTTACATTATATTTAACAAAAACTCTAGTTAACAACTGGTGGGTGTTGTAGTCTTCACGCCCTTTTAAATCGACAAGGGAGAAGGATTCAGATTAGAGTAATAGTACGCAGATTCTTCCAGAATTTCTATTGTCATATTTAAAATTCTATTCAGTAACATACATTCATCTATAATCCTATCAAGCAATATGGAGGTTCATTTACAAATTAAAATAATCGCATTCAATTTCACGAGGGAGTCTATTCCTCACAATTATGTATATTAACAAGTACTCTAAATAACGTACATCATTAATAAAATTTATATAACCATCAAATCTTATGGAATTAAATTAAAATTTTATGCATTTCAATTATCGTAACGTGTGACCATGTTGATGAAGAGATATTTTTGTTTAAACTTATGCTCGTCCTCCTCACTATCACCTACTAAACTTCACTCGTACCTCTCATCCAATGCTAGGGATACTCTTCTTCCATTTATCCCACCAAGTTGTGAATGAGCCACAGACAATAAACTAGAAACAAAATATCACAAACTTGCACTCAGAAGGAGAGGCTTCGAACTCGTGAACAAGTTTTCAAACCCAAGTCTCAACAAGTAAACTAGTTAAGAAAAATTTTGACAGCATAACATTACTTCCTAGAATGAGATCTGTCTACCTTCCTCATGAAAATTATCAATGACAAGTCCTCTCATGCACAATAATTTTTTTTTAATAATTTGAATAATGACTATTCACCAACACCACACCACTTGTCACACTCCCAAAGTTTCACAAGTAAATTATCTTTTTATTTTATTTAAATAGACATTTCTCCTCACACTCTCCAATATGTTCCTATCTTTGCTCTTAGTTGTCTCTTAGTTTCCTAATCCCTCATTTATTTGTGTCTCCTAACTATATTTCACTTTGAGTTGGATTAACAGTCTTCTTTTAGTTACTCTATGTGAACCATGTCTTCTCTCATGTTCTATTTATTTTTTAATAAAAATTCATTTTTATTATTTTCATGCACACATGTGCATATACCTAATTCATTCTTATTTATTCTTTTATTTAGTTTACAAGTCTAATTCCCTTTTTCCTTTTTGATTTTTTAACTTTTTCAAAGCTATTATACTTAGACTCTTTGTTATTTTGTTGTTTATAATTTAATGATCAAATGTGTGCTCTTTTCTAAAAGACTAAGTATTTTTATTTTACTTTCTAGTCATTCTAGATTTATTGACACACAATTTGATTTTGCGTGGTGTCATTCAAGACACATGTCCATGCTCCAAGGTTGTCACTCATCTTTTGACTAGTTTGGAAGTTTGTCAGATGCTTCAAGTCAACACTCCACTCAGTCGACCTTGTTAGAGAATAAGAGATTTTCTAAGGAATAGGGATTTCTCTTTATTGCACGCCCCTTAGAATTATTCATGAGATACTATCTCAGTCTTCCCTCACAACATCGTGGATCTCTCTAATTAGTTAATCGTTAACCTACAGTTCAGGTCACGGTGGGAGTGCTAGCAGAGTATGACATGAACAATGCCACACCTCTGTCTCATATGTCTAGTTTCTATCTATGACCCATTTACACCATATGTGAGTCAAATTACAAAGCATCACCAATCCTGCATCCACTGAAAAGAACAATGTAATAATCAATATACATAATATCCATACTAAATCATTATATATCATATGCGTATAAATAAAATTCTCAAAAGAAATCACAAATCCACTCCATGACTCAATCTGGAGTCCAAGAAAGTCCATTGATTCCTTCAACATCCCCAACCTGTCATGTATTTTTCACACTCATGAGAAATAATCATAATACCTGTCAATATATATACAACTAGAATTTAATATATAAATCACATTGACATCACAATATAACTCATAATCAAAGAATAATCATAAAGAATCATAACCAAATCACTTGCTTGCAAGTGTCCTCAAAGGATAAGTCAATATAAAATGTTCTCAGTTGAACTAAATGTTACATACACCCCCTCTTGTTTTAAACTTCGTCCTAGAGTTTGTACCATCTAATAATGAAAGAAATAAAAACAATTCATACTAATGTATATAACGAGCTATAAAAATAAACAAGGAAATTGTTAGAGCATCTGATATGTGTTCTCCCACGTAGTAGAGCGTGGACTATAATTGTCCCACTAGACCATGAATTGATCGACTATTTGACGTCGTAGTTGTCGTGTGTGATGGTCCAATATGTGGACTGGGTCTACCATGAGAGCACCCTTGTCTGACACCTATAAAGAACTCAATTCAATATAATGTGTCAGATCTCAAATATAATGTCGCAAAATAGATACATGAAATACATCGTGCATATGCCTCAAAGAATCAGAAAAGGCTAGTCGATAAGAAACATGTCCTTTCTTTTCCACAAATCTGAAAGGTCCCATAAACATAGGAGATATTTTATCACTCGTTACAAACTTGATCGAACTCTTATGCAGTTTTACCCATAATAAAACTTTGTCGCCAAATTCATAACTACAATCAATGCGATGTGCATCAACATAACTATTCTGCTAATCTTGGACTTCTTTACTATTTTTCCTTATGGATTACATCCGTTATTCCATTTCTTACATCATTTATGGTCCCACCAATACCTTTTCCTCCATTTGATCCCGACTCAAAGGTGTCCTACATGGTCATCTGTACATAAACCCAAAAGGTTTAATCTTTATCGTACTCTGATAACTGTTGTTGTATGCAAACTGTACCAATGGTAAAAACTCTTGCCATTGTTTCTGTTGATCCATCACATACATTCGAAACATATCCTCTAAAATTGGATTCATTCTTTCTATTTTTCCATGTGTTTCTAGGTAATATGTTGTACCAAAATTCAATTGTGTTCCCAAAGCCTCTTGGAAACTAGTCAAAAACCATCCCGTAAACACAGATCCTTAATCAGATATGATCTTTCCAAGTAGAATCATGTCTTCTCATCATTAGTGACAATCCAAAACAACAAAATCCATTGAAATTACTTCCGATTCCGATTTAGGAATCCCATTTGGTTGTAACAATCCCACTCAGTGTCTGTGTTCAACCTTCACTTGATGATATTCTATACATATTGCCACATGATTTACTATATGATTATTCATTCCCTTCTGAAAGAATAAAGGTTAAGATCTTTTTTCATCTTTTTGACTCCCATATGAGCCATGTACATTTCTCGATGAGCTTCATTCAAAATCAAATTTCTCAATTTGTCAATAGGAGGTAGATAAATTATTTTATTATATATTAGTATCCCATCGATGTGCAATGAATAACCTTCATACCTCGGTACCATCATAGTGTTTGATCCGATATTATTCTTAACTTCCTTGTACCAATCCTTGTTAATCCGTAGTGTTAGAATCGTTTCTTGAAGATTCATCTTAAGAGGTATTACTGAGAATATGCATGGTCTACAACTCAATGCATCTGCTACTCTATTCATCTTTCCTTTAATGAAAGATATCTCAAAGTCATATTCACTTAATAACTCTTACCAATGCCTTTGTTTCTCATTCAATTCACTCTAAGTAAAAATATGTTGTAACCCACTGTGATTAGTTTTTAGTTCAAATTTTCATCCAATAATATAATGTCTCCAAACTCGTAAGGCATATACAATTGATAATAATTACAAATCATGTGTTGCATAGTTCTCTTCATGTCTTTTTAGTTTCCTTGAAATGTAAGTGATCACTTAATCATCTTGGATCAATACTCCACCTAAACCTTCATTGGATGCATATGTTCATACAAATAACTCTGTGTCCATGTTAGAAACTTTTAGTATCGGTGTTGTCATTATAACTCCCTAAGTTTATGAAATACCGCCACATATTTCTTTGACCATACAAATTTCTTATTCTTTTTTTGCAATTCCCTAATCAAATTTTCTATGTTTGAAAAACCTTCAACGAATTATCATAACAACTTTCTAGTCCCATAAAACTACGTACTTATTATACATTCGTCGGTCTTGGTGATTCCATAATAGCCTCAACCTTCACTGGATTCACAACGATACCTTCCCCAAATATGACATGTCACAAATAATTAATCTTTGTCTCATAAAATAAACATTTCAACAACTTCTCGTACAATTTGTTTTATCTTAAACACTGTAAAACTAATCTGAAGTGTCTATAGTGATCTTCATTCGAGAATAAATCAGTATGCCATCAAAAAATAATTGTACAAGCTTGTCCAACTATTTTTGAAATATGCCATTTATTAAACTCATGAATACTCATGGGGAATTCATCAATCTAAACGGTAAAACAATAAAATCATAGTGTCTAAATCTTATCTTAAATGCAGTCTTAGTGATATATTTCTCTTTAATTTGCAACTAATGATATCTCGATCTCATTTCAATATTTGAAAACATTGTTGCTCCTTTCATTTGATAAAAAAAATCATCTAACAATAGATATTGGTTCTTGATTGTATCTTTGTTTAATTGATGATATTCAATGCAAATCCACCACGATCCATCCTTCTTTCTTACAAAAATAACTGGCACACCCCATGATGATACGCTTGGACGTATAATTCCCAAAACCAACAAATCCTTCATTTGCATCTTTATCTCTTGCAATTCAGGGGTCGACATTCTATTAGGCGTTCTTGTAATCAGTTATGTTCCAGGTTTAAATTCTATGGTAAATTCCAATTCTATTTCTGGCAGTGAACCTAGTAATTCTTTAGGAAATACATTGGAAGAGTCTGATACTACATGAATATTTTCTAATCCTTATGTATCCCCCTCTTTGTTAAGTGATAATATGGTATATAACTTGCATCATTTGCATATGATTTTATGCAATTTTAGGGAAGAAATAAATCTCAACGACACTCCCTAGTTTCTTCCAACAATTACTCAACTTTGTCCCAAATCATCAATCAAACTTAAACATTTCATCCTACAATTGACTACCACATCCTACTATTCTAACCAATACATTATGATCACAATATCATAAGATCCCAAGATTGTAACATACATGTTTACACTCGTGACAAAATCACCCAAGTTAATGTTACAATCGTGAACCTTTCTTCCAACCTTTTTCTTGGAACGAGATGCCATTTCCACAAGTCTAAAATCATCTTCTTCGACTACCTTAACCTTTATTATTTTAAGCACAACACTAGATATAAAACTCTTAGTATCTCCTGGATCTATCAAAACACTAAATTTTTGATCAACAGTCATACCTGAAGTCTCAAGAATTGTTGACTGATTGTAGGCCTCGCGGTTATTAATCATTGCATGAATCTTTTGGGCCCTACCCAAATCTCCAATTGTCTTCCTTCATGTCGATCTAATGGTTCTTTCCTTATCAATATTATAGTCTCTCTCGTAATGTGGCTCTCCACATGTCCAACATCCATTCTTCATATCAATGCTCATAGTTCCTGAAGAAGAATTTGTTGGACTAGTAGTATGCAGTCTTGGTATATTCTGATGAACAAGTCAAAAATATTTTTGATGTTGTGGATGACGTTGTTGTTGCTATTGTGGTTCTTTGTATGGATTCCTCTAATGACTATTTTGTCATAATGGTTTCAATAATACATTCCCTTTGGTTGTGTCACGGTGCCCAAAAATTTGTCCAAATGGTGTATGATGTTGCAATGTTGTAGGTGGCACTTCTCCTGTCTTACTAGATGGGGTCCTGCCCTAATTCCAATTGTCAATATCTTCCTCAACAACGATATCCTTATGAAATGCATTGTGCAATGTATGAGGCATCATGATCCTTGCTTTCACATGAAGGTTGAAGTTGAGACCAACCATGAACTTGTTAACTTTTAGTTTATTGGTGTTCAGGTGTGGAGCATATCTGAGTAGCTCCATGTACTTGGCCTCATACTGTGACACTGTATGACTACACTGTTGTAATTAATTGAACTCATTAAGATAGTTCTCGATGAATTCTTCAGATAAGTACCCCTCCTAGAATCATTCCTTGAAAAATTTCCATAACATGTTTTCAATGGCCATGTTTAGTTCGTGGCACCCCAGAAATTGATAAATTTCACATTTTCAAGTTTTATATGAATACTGCTACTAACTACTGGAGGGTGTTGCAAATCTTCATTGGACACAAACTATATTCCCTCATCTCCATCAAGGTGGTTGATCAATGCCTCTGAAATTCTATGAAAGGATCTCATCATACCTATCAGATTGCCCACTACAACTTTCTCTTGCTCATTATCTTGCCCTTCTCCCAATGGAGTAGATCCCTCATGTGTTGATGTACTTGGAGAAGGAATTCTTCTTCCTCCCACATCCCAACATATACTCATCCTCCGTCCTCTAACCAGGATACCTCAATGGAATAAATTCAAAATTTCATTAGCGATACATGTTTAAATATTAAATAAAATTGTGGAAGGAGTAATGGGTTCAGTGTCGCGGAGTTGAACCCTCTTTGATAGCATATGTAAATTCCCTCTATATCAACACACAAGTAAGAGAACTTGACGAAGTAGTAATTATATGTGTGTGTGTGTGTGTGTGTGTTTAAAAAGATAGAAACTAACCGGTACGACAAGTAAATAAACAACGACAATTAAAATACAATTATAACAATCGGTAGTCGATTTAATTTTAATATCACCTTTTTCTTACTCATCGCCAAATTTTTATAATATATTTATGGTATAATATATATATTTTTATTTTAAATACATGCTCATGAATTACAACCAGGATTGTGCTAGAACCTTCTTAACTACGCCAGGAAAGGTGCACTCTTTTCAATTTCATAAGCATAAATTCCGATGGATAACTCATTACACAAATCTTACAACTAGATTTAAATTATCTAATTGCATCAATCGGTTATAAATAATAGATTCAACAGAAATTAATGCATTTGATCGATTAGTACACAGATTATTCCACAATTTCTATTGTCATATTTAAAATTCCTTCAGTAACATACATTCATCTATAATCTTATCAAGAAATAGGGCGGTTCATTTGCAAATTAAAATAATCGCATTCCATTTCAAGAGGGAGTCCGTTCCTAACAATTATGTATATTAACAAGTATTTTGAGTAACGTAAATCATTAATAAACTTTATATAACCATAAAATCTTACACAATTCAATTATAGTAACCCACTTGATGATGTTGATGAAGTGATATTTTTCTTTAAACTTGTTTTCATCCTCCTTGCTATCACCTACTAATCCAAAACTTTATCGGTACCTCCCAGCGAACACTAGGGGCACTCTTCTTCCCCTTTAGCCCCTCGAGCCGCAAAGGGTCACACATACGAAACTAGAGACACACTTACACAAACTTGCCTTTGCAAGGAGAGGATTCCACCTCTTGAACAAGTTTTGAAACTCAACTCTCAACAAGTAAACTAGTCAAGAAAAAATTTGACACCAAAACATTACTTCCGAGAATGAGATCCCTCTCCCTTCCTCTCTATTTATTTTATAGGAAAATTCTCAATGATACATGTTATCTCATGCAGAATAAAAAAAAATTAATAATTTGATTAATGATTATTCACCCACACCACTTGTTACACTCTCCCAAATTTGCACAAGTAAATTCTCTTTTTATTTTATTTAAATAGACATTTTCCCTCACATTGCCTAATATGTTTCTATTTTTCCTTTTAGTTGTCTCTTAGTACCTAAATCCATCATCTAATTTTTGTTCCCTAACTAAATTTTACTTTGAGTTGGATTATGTGTCTTCTTTTAGTTAGGATTAGTGGTAGATTGACTCAAAATGCTACTCTAAACCACCCGTTCTCTTACTTTTTATTTTATTTTTAATAAAAAATCATTTTTATTATTTTCATGCACACATGCGCATATACCCAATTGATTCTTATTTACTATTTTATTTAGTTTACTAGTCTAATTCTCTTTTACCCTTTTGATGTTTTAATTTAGTCAAACCTATTATACTTAGAATCTTTGTTATTTGTTATTTTCTTGTTTATAATTTAATGATCACATGTATGATTCTTTCTAAAAGGCCAAGTATTTTTAATTTATTCTCTAGGCCTTCTATATTTATTGACTCACAATTTGATTGAGCGACGTTCCCTTCAAGACGCACGTCCATGATCCAAGAGTGCCACTCGCCTTTTGACTAGTTTGGAAGTTTGTCAGACGCTTGGAGTCAACACTCCACTCGATCGACCTTCTGAGAGACTAAGGGATTTTCTAAGGAATACTGATTTTTCTTTATTGCACACCCCTTTGAATTCTTGGCAAGCGATTGTCTCAGTCTAACCTCATGACATCTTGGACCTCTCTAACTAGGTAATCGTTAACCTACTAGCCACAACTCTCCATCATCTTTCTAGTTTCTATGTATGACCCCTTTACTCCATATGTGATTTGGATTAGAAAGCATCACCAAGCATGCATCCAATGATAAGAACAATGTCAATAATCCATATACACAATATCCATAATGAATCATCATATATCACATGCGTATAAATCAAATAATCAAACCAAATTACAAAGCCAATCCCTGACTCAATCTTGATTCTAAGGAAATATGTCGATTCCTTCAACATCCCCAACCTATTATGTATCCTGCACACTCATGAGAACTCATCATAATACATGACAATATATACATCTATAATTTAACATATAAATCACAATGACATCACAATATAAATCATAATCAAAGAATAATCATAGTTTATCATAATCGGATCACTTGCTTGCTAGTGTCCTCAAAGAATAAGTCAGTATAAAATGTACTATGTGGAAATGGATGTTACAATTGCAACATGGATATTGTGAGATTTACCTAGACCAGTCCTAATAGTATGAATGTTTTCAATATTAACTCTACTCTATGTATTAAGACCCTCATATGCAAATTTGGTATCCACATGTCCAACAATCCCTCCTAGGTGTTTTACTCTAACTCCCAAACCAAGAAAAAATATCTCTTCTACTCTATGGTGTCTATTAAGTTTGGTACAATGGAAGCCTATATGATAATCGATATTTCCTTGTTGAGAGTTCCTAAATAATCATCACATATCCTCTTTACACATCCCTATATCCAACTATAATTCTTAATACACTAATTTATTTTGATGCCTAGTTTTTCCCCTTGAACCTAAATGTCTCAATGATATAAAATATCCACCACCCACAATTTCCTTATCATATAATATATCCATTTGAATTTCCTCATAAAATGTTTGGGGGATCATTATCCTAACCTTATATCTATTATTGTAGCTTACCCCATATATAATTTTGTTATGTCACAACTTCTATATGTTAAAATGCAACACCTACCTCAACGATTCCATGCATATTTCTTCATATTATGGTACTAAACTACCATTCTAGCATAATGAGTTGAACTCATTGATTTGTCTCTCAATAAACTCCTATGATTGATAACATTCTATATAATTGTCTTGAAACAATGACCATGAAATTTCAAACATATCCATCCCTAACTATGGAAATAAGGTCTTACACATAGGTAAGGAACTTTCCTTTAGCTCGAAGATATACACGTGCACTTTTAGAGTAGAGGTGTAATCCCTTGGTGTGAATCATATCACCATGGTATCCAACCAGTATTCAAAGACAGGTCCATTAGTAGAACCCAAAATTATGTAAATTTAAATTTTTCCATTTCTATATAAACATGGTTTCTTTCAAGGTTTTGTGATTTTTATCCAAGTAGAAAAATTCCTCCCTCTTCTCTTTCCAATATATTCATCAATGCATATGAAATCCTTTGGAATGAATGAACCATACTTATCAACTCACCATAAGGCACATCCCCTTGTTCTTGTACATGTTCCTCTTCTTTTCATGGATAAAGAAAAGGAGTAGGTTGCAATGGAGGATGTGCATATCAACCTCTAGCTACCCTACCTCCTCTAATGTTCCCCAAATTTACCAAAAAAAAAAAAAATATCTCTTAGGGACATTAAAAATATTTTCTCTTCAAACCACTTATCTCGAAATACTTACATTTATTATAAGTAGGTAATTGTCATCACTATTAACTTTCGCAAGGTTTATGTTTTCCAGTTATCAATACAACTAACTTCCATTATAACAGATTCTATCTCTGATTTATTTCACACTACGCAATAATCCTTTACATAAAGGTCAAGGGTGACTTCACTATACCCTAGCCTCTCATATTACTAACATATCTAATATTAGTATAAAGGTTAGTAAAAGCCCACTAGTGTTATATTATCTCCACACTCTAAACATTGACACTCATATACCCTAAATCCCACTAGTATTATAATCCTTTCCATATATGTATTAACATTTATAGTATATATAGGACCCTTAGTGTTATACCCATTTCTATGAATAAATGTGCATGTTAGAGTACAAAAGAAAACCCCACTCGAATTACAATAATCCCTATGGATAGTCATTGCACATATCATATAGGGTCTATACGAATTTGAGTTTAAAGCATGTACCTTTAACAATAATGTTATAGGAATTAACATAAAGGTGATTTTACGTTATCTTTAACTCACTGAATAATAGGCCTTATGAGCACTGGTAGTGATTAAAATCCCTATCATTATCAACATATTTTTCTTTCTGAATTTGTTAAACGATAACAAATTGTTATTCATACATTAAATAAACAATAAACTAGACTAGATAATCAAGTATATTGTGCCCTAAAGGAGTTTTCCTCCCTTTTAATAACTTGGTATGAATTCTAAAGGGTTGTGTCATACTCGAATTGAAACCTCCATCCATTCCATTAATGGAGACTTGTGAAGGGTACTTCCTGAGACATGTCATCTGAGCACCATGTCCAGGGCAATGCATGCTACCTCATTGCTGTCACATGGTAGAGTATAGGATTCATAACCCTCACTATTACTCAGTTTTGAGATGGTCTCTAGGTCATTGTTTCATTTCATTGGGCTTTGTCCCTCTACGAAACCGCTCCAATGTTACTCGTGAAAACTTGGCTTGGTGTACATGTCCTGAATCATGGATTTGGGTTCAGCGTGTGCGGGAGAAAAGGATGGGGTGACTATCAGTTGAATGTTACCTTGAACTAGGTAAGTAACTCTCAGTCATGTTACTAAACTCTTTGTGATTTTTAATTTACGCAACGTGTAATAATCATCGTGTTTTACTTCTTGTTTTTTCGATTTCCTCGGTCCTACATTAGAGTTCTGTGAGGATTGCTAATTGTATTTTAACATAAGGTTTGTCATCATCCCCTCTTGTTCCTTTGTTGTCCTCCATTATATTACACATTGTGGCATGACTTTGAGTGTTTAAAATCTCCATTCTACATCGATGACGGTCCTCACCCTAGCTTGAAATCGTTCTGAGACCTTGACGATTTGATACCTGTCCATAGACTCATTAATTGTCTAGAAAGTCATCAGTATTTTCTTAATCTACAATTCAAAATATCATACTATATGTTTGGAATTTCCATTATGTTCAGTAGAAGTCCTAACCCTAGCTTTTTCTTTTGTGACTTTGAGGCTTCGATACCTTCCTGTACTTTTGATAGTTGTTTGAAAGGTCATGTGACTCTATTAATTTTTATTCCCAAGGGTAAATCTAGATTCCTTCAGAAGTGGTTACATTCTTTTCCAGAATGGGGATTCTCTTGAATTATGGTGTTACGATTTTTCGTTCATGTTTGATGTTTACAATAATGATTTTTGTAGAAAGCTACAGTTCTATAATTTCTTTCAAAGATCTGAATCATTGGTTCCTGATTCTGGGATAAGTACTCCAAACCTAGTGATGGATCAAGTCAATCAATCCGACATTAATATTTATGACTTTATTAAGGGACGTGATTCTTTCTGGTTTGTAAGGACCCACCGTAATAGTCATATGATGCCATTGTATGTAAAACAAATCGGGCTTGATCCCATAATTTCATTAAATATTTTTGGTTGTTGTGTCTGTGTTTGAAACTTGGTTAATGCATTTCCCTTCAACATAAATGGAATATTGAAGTCTATGTTTTGAAACTTGGTTAAATTAATTCCCTTCAACATATATATAATATTAAAGTGGCAACCAAAGATTAATATAACATCTCTGTTTGTGATGCGCATAATATACAAACCTTTTAGCACTATGATTGTTAAGCTCTTAAAGGTTATGATTGTTTATTTATTTCTCTGAAAGGTTTAGTTACAAATTTTTGGTTATCAATCTAATGATGGGACCCCTGTTGCTGCGAGGTTACCCATCAGAAAATCTTTGGTCCACTCCTCCCCTTCGATCCCATGGACGATTTTCCTCATTGACACGAATGGAAGGAAAGGCATATGTTTCCCAAAATCACAAGCTAAGTAAATTCCATATTTTAGATCTGTAAGAATTTCATTTCTTAAATTCATTTTGGTCATTGTTCTATATTCAAGATTTAACTTATGTTGAACTCTATGTTATCACTAATTATAAATTCTCGATTTCCTTGCAGGACTTTCAACATTCAAAGTTTTTGGATCTAGGACAACACCCTGTGTGAAAAAGGTATTTGGGTTCCAACTCGTAGTATTTAAGAAATAACTCCAAGTTCTAAAGAAATTATGTGGTTCCGGCCTACAACACTTTTATCGTTGAAATTTTATACTTGACTCCTATAAACAGGTAGTTATTTGTATCTTCAATCCTTAAAGAAAAGGACAGATGAAAACCCCCATATTGAATATGAATTCGTTGATTAATAGTTATGATCGTAAGTGTTATGTAGAGTTTTGAAGACTCGTTTAAGTGTTGGACCAACTCTGTAATAGGTAGTATGTTTTATGTATTTGAGTCACTGAACCTTTGCTCATGCATTATTATAATGAAGAGGAATGTAACTTTCTACTCCATGAATGTACTCAGATTTAATGGAAAAGCTCAAATTCTCAAGTTATGCAACAATCAATAAATAACTTTCTGTGTACTGGATATTTATGTAACTCTGAAACTTTGTATAGGCAGTAATATCTATGCATATAAATATCTATTCTAGTAATCAATCGAAAACTTTGTTTGTATATTTAAACAATCCTTGAGTGAATATATATATACAACTATGGTATAGTTTACATTTATCATGGTAATACTTTTGTTATGTGTAGATTTATTGCAACCTATAAAAGTATACATAGATTTCCTATAGATTTGTACTTACTATTCTTCAACCTATAACAAAATATATAATAAGTCTTTGAGCATATTCATACTTGAATCTACATTCATATAGAGGTTCAAAGAGTATGTCGCTTGAATAAGAAAATTTAGCATAAACACCAACAACTATCATACGCAATAGATCTCTTAACTCTACTTACTGAATAAATTCAACTGTAAATTTTTTTCCATAATTCATTTCATTCTACTAAGACAAGTAGATATATTCTATCGACCATTCATAAATAGAACATTTATCCATAATTAAGTAATTGTATTCTACCAACTATTACTCAACAAAACATTCAACTAGGGAAGCATATATGAACCTATCTAAACAAAGTGTTTAAACAACAAATGGAACAACCAAGTTCCACCCAACCATAGAACATAACAACCAATATAATTTCTCCATTCACCCCCTATCTTGACCATGAATCCATGAGGGATAACTCCAAAAAATCATCCTTAGCTATAGTATTTTTTTTCATATCATAAAATTCTCCTCGCCTCACACTCAGAAACCAATGCTCATAACAGGAATTGACAATCTCCTCTCTAGCATACTAGGCATTGTCCTGCCTCCTCTTATATGTTATTTATGCAAAATCATCTTGTGCCTAGGTATTTCCCCCTTGGGAATTTTCGCATCTATACAAATCCCTGATTTTCAGGGGCTGCCAATTGCCGAATTCCTAATTTTCCACTTGTAAAACTTAGCCCTGAGATTGTTCAAGCCTGTTCCCTACTCATGGAGTCATGGTTAGCTGATTTCAACCCGGTTGTTTCATTTGCCCCTCAATAATAAATATAAAAATTATTTGTCTCTTACAAGTGTCATAGTCGAAGATTTGGTTGAGAAAATCAAATATTTTCCCAAGAGTAAAAATAATTAATTACATTTAACCAAATTCTAAATTTGGAATTGCCATAAATGGCAATAATTTTCCAAATTCAAATTTGCCAAAAATGAAAAAAAATTCCTAAGTGTATATAGAATTTTAATAATAATTAATTTTGGGGGATATTACATCCTTTCCCACTTCAGTACAATACTGTCCTCAGTGTTCGTTCCTTTCTCGGAACATGGGTGGATAAGATTTTTGTAAATATTCCTCCAATTCCCAAGTGGCCTCCTCAGGACTAAAGTTCTTCCATTGCACTTTTACCTGGGTGATGACTCTATTTCGTATTGCTATTTCTCTCCTCTATAGAATGCGTAGAGGTTCCTCTTGGAACTCGACTTCTGCTTCCAGCTGCACCATGTTCCAATCAATCATTTGAGAAGGATCATGAACATAAATTTTTAACAAAGAAACATGAAATATGTTATGAATCTTCAGATTTGGAGGAAGTGCAAGTTGATATGACACGAGTCCAATTATATCTAAGATCTCGAAAGGGCCACAAAACCAGGGAAACAACTTCGAACAATTTCCTAGCTTTAATGAACTTCTTCTTGCTTTGACTTTTAAATATACATTGTCTACAACTTGAAATTCCTGGTGTCTCCTTTTCAGTTCCACGTAAATTTTATGTCTGTCCTGTGCCTCCTTTAAATTCTGCTATACTTGTTTTACCATATTCTCCATTTCCTGGAGCATTTATGGTCCCACCATGAGTCTGCCAACTGGGTTATCCCAGCTAATCGGAGTGGTACACTTTCTGTCGTACAATACTTCAAAGGGGCTCATTTTAGCCGACATCTGGTAACCATTATCGTATGAAAATTCCACCAAGTGCATATAGTATTCCCACTTACTTGGCTTCATCCTTACGTACATTTGTAGCATATATTCCATGATTTGATTCATTTGTTCAGTCTTCCCATCCATTTGTGGATGGTAGCTTGTGCTTAAATTCAAGCTAGTATTCAACCCTACAAACAATTCTTTCCAAAACATAGATGTAAATTTTACGTCTCTATCTGAAATCACCATTTTAGGAATACCATGCAGTCTAAAAATTTCATTAATGAATATTTCAATGATGTTAATATATTTATAAGTAGATTTTATAGGAATGAAATGTGCAGAATTTCCAAGATTATCAATTACTACCATAACTGAATCATTATGTTTTTGAGTTCTAGGTAAACCTATGATAAAATCTATTGATATAGTCTCCCATTCCATTTTGGCACAGGTAGAGGCTGTAACAAGTGAGATGGATGTTGGTGTTTAACCTTCACCTGTTGACAATATTGGCACTTAGACAAGTATTTTGATGTCTCACCTTTCATATTAATCCAATAAAATAACTTCCTTAGTGTTGTTACAATTTGCTGGTATCTCAGATGGCCAGAATATGGTTTCGTGTGTACTTTGTCCAAAACTGTTAACTTTAATTTAGCAGAATCTGGTATGTATAACCTGTTGTTGAATCTTAGTAGACCATTTATGTCCAAACTTTGATCTCTTATGTCTAACGTTTCTAGGTTATTTTGTAGATCTACCACGGTTTTAATGTATTTTCCATCATTATTACTTACAACCTTTATCCTTTTCTCAACATCGTTTTCTTCCATGCTAATATTTATCTCAAACTGCCCATGAATTCTTCTACTTAAGGCATCTACCACTTTGTTTTCCTTATGCGTGATGTGTCTTACCTCAAAATCGAATTCTCTCAAGAAGGCCAACCATATTTCTTGTCTTGTGTTAAGGTATGGTTGACTAAACAAGAATGTCACACCATTGTTATCAGTTAGCAATAGGAATTTTATGCCCACTATATAGTGTTCCACATTTTTAATGCATGGATGACAACTGGTAATTCCAAGTCGTGAGTGACATAGTTTCATTCATGCTCTTTTAGTTTTCAGGACTCGTAAAAAATAACATTCCCTTATTGAGTTAGGACACCTCCAAAACCTTCTTTGCTTGTATCCACGCAGACTGTGAAGTATTTATCCGGGGCTTCTACCCTTAAAATTGGTTCGGTTGTTAACAGTTCTTTTAACTTGTTAAAACTATCCTGACATTTATGTGACCAATTAAAATTGGTTACCTTCTTCTGTAGGGATGTGATAGGGTATGAAATCTTAGAGAGTCCCTCTATAAATTTGTGGTAGTACCTGGTGATTCCCATGAATGAATGGATGTCCTCTACATCCTTAGGGATATGCCATTCCATGATGAATATTATCTTCTCTAGGTCGACTGCAATACCTTCTGCAAATATTACATGTCCTAGGTACTTTATTTTCTTTTGATAAAATTCACACTTGTGAAATTTAGCATACAGTTTATGTTTTCTTAAATTTTTAAATATTATCCTTAGATGTTTTTTTTGTTCCTCTTTTGTTTTCGAATACACTAGGATATCGTCAATAAATACCAAAATAAACTTATCCAAGTAATGACTGAAAATACTACTCATTAGACGCATAAAAGTTGTTTATGTGTTAGTGAGACCAAATGGTATAACAACAAATTCATAATGTCTATATCTCGTTCTGAACATTGTTTTACTTATGTCTTCATCCTTTATTATAGCCTGGTGATAACTAGATCTTAAATCCAATTTAGAAAAAATCTTTGACCCTCCCACTTGATCAAACAGATCATTGGTTCTAGCCAGAGGGTATTTTATCTTAACAATCATTTTGTTTAACTGTCTTTAATCAATGCATAATCTCAGATTTATGTCTTTCTTTTTAAAAAAAAGGATCGGTGCTCCCCATGGTGAGACACTTGGCCTGATGTATTCCTTGTGAAACAATTCTTGTATTTGAATCTTTAACTATGCTAATTCAGGTAAACTCATTCTGTAGGGCGCTTTAGATATAGGGGATGAACTCGATAGTAGATTGATAAAGAAGTCTATATGTCATCTTGGGGGAAGTTCAGGTATTTCATCAACAAAGACATGTGTAAAATCATGTAAGACAACAAATTCTTCTAGGCTAGGTTTATTTTCTTTTTCCAACAAATTTGTCACTTGGATAACATAAATCTGACAACCTTTTCTCATGCACTTCTTAAATTACATTTTTTAAATATGCCTAACTGAGACTGGTTTTCGTATGCCTTCTACTGTCCTAACAATGTTTTTTTCATCTTTATAAGTGAGTGATTTTTCATAACAATCCAAAACTATTTTATTCCTTTCTAACTATTCCATTCCAATAATTATATCATAAGACCCTAACGGTAGAATATTTAGTTTTATCTTTGTGTTTTGACCACATAACTGAACTCACAGTTAGAAATGAAATTGATTACTTTTGTTTTTGGTCCTGTTGCTAGTTGTACTAGCCAAGATTTTTCATGTCTTATTTTCTTAAGTTTATTTGAATCCACTACACCAGGAGCAATATAATGCAAAGTAACTCTTGGATCAATTAAAATAGAAACACGATTATTGTTAACTTTATCTTCAACTTCCACTACAATGGACTCATGGTCAGTTTGTCGGCCATCCACAACTGCGTTAATCCTATGTATGCTTATGCCCACTTCTCCCCCTGTAGAGGGATCTTGTAGGTTGTGAACTGAGGTCCTTGCTGCAGAAGTTAGACTTGGACAGTTCCTCCTTAAGTTAGGTTCTCCACATTCCCATCATTTTAACAGTTCTCTGGGGCTGTCCCCAAACTTCTTAGATCCCATATTAACTAGTTTACATGATCCTTGGGTGTTATGGTTATTGGAGTGAAAATATTTCCTTGGAAAGCTCTTTTCTGCATTCTAGAAAGGTTTTGATTGATATCCCTTCTTCTGCTGGTTCATTTTGTCTTGTTTCTTGTATTTCCAAGTCTTGGGAAATTTAGACTGTTGCTTGTATTTGTAATAACACATTTGGGCCTTCCTGAAAACTTCACTTATGGTCTTGGGGTTTTCAAATTTGATCCTGTCCTTATAGGACCATGGTGAGCATATTAAGAACCCTTAGATTTTTACTTTGTCTTCCCAGATATAGGGCACAAACCTTAATAATTCTAGGAATTTGTTTAGCGGTTCATCCATAGTCATTTGACCGAGTCGTGGCTCATAAAATGCTTTGGTATTTATTTTGTCGTAACTTTAAGAAAAACATTGTTTCATAAAGTATTTCTTGAAATCTGACCACTCCATCTGTTTTTCCTTTAGGCCCTTGGCCAACTTGAGGTCCTACCACCATATACTTTATTTTCCTTTCAATTTATAGATGGCCATTCTGACCTTCATGTTGATGGAATAATTGTAGATCTAGAAATGTTTTTTTATTTCTAGTAACCATGCTTCAACCTCCTCCCCTGTTATGGATTCCCTGTTAAAGGTGGACGGTTTGATTTTTTTAAACTCTCCTTCTAGATGGTCCACGTGTTTCCTCTTTCTTCTAGTGGTTGTTTTATCTTCTACTGATGGTGTACCTTCAGAAGAGCCGTCCCCTTTTTCTACTTCAGGACCAGAATTCTTGGAGGCCCTTTTACTAACCTCTTCTTCCTGGTTATTGTCTTTTGGTCACTTCTTTCTTACTATGCTTCGCAATAGTACTTCATTTATTTCTTGTTTTTCTTTTTGGGCCTTTTTTAGTTTCTCATTGTCTGCCTTGAAAACTTGTAGTTCCACATTGAGGTTTTTCATGGTTTCCAGAACTTGGGTGGCAGAACTTCCTTCACTGTTCTATCATGGTTCTCTAGTAGGTCCTTGCTCAGGATTCTCCTCTAGCCTAACCCCCTCTTACTTCTCTACTTCCATTATCACAACATAAATAACATTTTTTTGTTTGTAATAGTAAATGTTTTGTTAGTTTTTTCTTTAAACAAAAATCACGTGCTAAGAAAATATTGTTGACTCTATTTAAGGTCCAAGTGTTGTAACCTTTTCTCTGATACCATATGTAATGTTCCCCAAATTTACCAATATATATATATATATATATATATATATATATATATATTCTTTGGGACAATAAAAATCCTTTCTCTTCGGACCACTTATCTCGAAAAACTTACAATTATTATAAGTAGGTAATTGTCATCACTATTAACCTTCACAAGGTTTATGTTTTCCAGTTATCAATACAACTAACTGCCATTATAACAAATTCTTTCTATGATTTATTTCAAAATGCACAATAATCATATACATACAACTCAAGGGTGACTTCACTATACCCTAGCCTCTCAGATTAGTAACATATCTAATATGAGTATAAAGGCTAGTAAAACCCCAATAGTGTTATATTATATCCACACTCTAAACATTGGCATTCGTATACACTAAAGCCCACTAGTATTATAATCCTTTCCATATATGTATTAACGTTTATAGTATATAGGGGGCCCTTAGTGTTATACCCATTTATATGAATTAATTTCCACGTTAGAGTACAAAAGAAAACCACACTCGAATTACAATAATCCCTATGCATAGAAATTGTGCATATCATATAGGGTCTATACGAATTGGAGTTTAAAGCATGTAACTTTAACGATAATGTTACAAGCCTTAACATAAGGGTGATTTTTCATTATTTTTAATTGGCCAAATAATGGGCCTTGTGAACACTGGTCATGATTAAAATCATGATCATTATTAACACAATTTTCCTCCTGAATTTTTTTAACGATAACAAACTGTTAGTCATACCTTAATTGAACGATAAACAAGACTCGATAATCAGTTATATCATTCCCTAAAGGAGCTTTCCTCCCTCATAATAACTTGGTATGAATTCAAAAGGGTTGAGTCAGACTCAAATTGAAACCTCTGTAAAATCCATTAATGGAGACATGTGAAGGGTGCTTCTTGAGACCTGTCACTCGACCACTGTGTCAAAGGAAATGCATGCCACCTCGTTGTAGTGACATGGTACAGTAATGGATTCATAACCCTCATTACTATTCTATTTCAATATTATCTCTAGTTCATTGTTTCATTTCCTTCAACTCTGTCCGTCTACGAAACCGCTGCAATGCTACTCATGAAAACATGGCTTGGTGTACATGTCCTAAATCGTGGAGTTGGGTTCATCATGTGTAGGAGAAAAGGATGGGGTGACCATCAGTTGAATGTTACCCTGAACCAGGTAAGTAACTCTTAGTCATGTTACTCTGAACTCTTTTCAATTTTGATTTATGTAGTGTGCAACAGTCATCATATTTTACTTCTTGTTTTTTCAACTTCCTCGGTCCTGGATTAGAGTTCTGTGAGGATTGTTAAGTGTATTTTAACATAATTTTTTTCGTCGTCCCGTGTTGTTCCTTTGTTTTCCTCCATTATATTACACACTGTGGAATGACTTAGAGTGTTTAAAATATTCATTCCACTTTGATGACGGTCCTTACCCTAGCTTGAAATCCTACCACGACCTTGAGGATTTGATAGTGACGCAACCCGCACCCTCGACGGCACAGTCGCACCACCAGGACCTTCACAAACCTCGGCCCGAAGAGCCCAATCCCTTCCAACTCCCTCGGGAGTCTTCTACCCACAGTTATAATTCCACGCAATCCTCCCTTCGGAAATCGGGAGATCGGGTCTCGCGATATCGTGAGATTCGTGACACTGCTCCCTGTCACTCAACCGCCGAAAATCCGACCCCCGATGGTCAACGGTCAACCTTGGGGTATCGCTATTCGCGATGCCGAGTCCTTGTATTTCAAATCCCTGAGTGTCGAAGTGTCGATCCCCGATGTGAGGCCACATGTCCTCCACTTAGTCTCCCGGGGCCCACGCTGCCACGTAAATCTTAGGACTTCGCGGATCGCGGATCCACTATACCACGCTCTCTGCTGCTGGAAACCCCGAGTACCGAAACCTAGATACTCCGGATTTACGCCACCTGTCCCATCGAGGATCAATGGCTCCCACTAAATCGGGAAATCGCGCGTCGCGACTTCGACGTGCATGAAACCTTTGTACTCGCCAACTCCGATTCGCCGATGTGCAACGGAAAATGATTCTCCCTACGCCTGAGGGTTAACCGCCCCACTCCTTCTCCCAAATCCGACGATCCACGGGACTTCACGAGCCTGCATGACGATTCCAAGCCACCGATTCTCTTCCTCTATGAAGAGATCTATGCTCCGCCACCTTGATCCTGTGCGACCTCTGCTGGGTCAATTTAAAACGTACCAAAGGGACTATCTCTCCTGAGCTTTTACCAACTCGGACTCCTTCAATAATTTCTCGAACATGCTCCCTGTGCTCGGCCTTCAATCACCTCCGAAAGTGATGAAGTCTTCTGGGCCTTGCGCATTCACGCTCGCAACGGCTTCGGCTCTGTCCTCCCTCAGTCTTGCTACTGAGGCTCGAATTCGACCTGCACTTACCTGCATGACTCGAATAAATCAAATCAACTCTGAATGAAGTGAGAACAAAGGTTCAACTACTTAGCCTCCTCGACGCACTCTATGCGGAGGTATTCAACTGCACTCGATGCAGGAATCTCCTGGCCTAAGCAGAGAAACAATTGAAACTCATTCTCTCATTCTCTCAAGTTTCGAACCTGATATGCAATCACATAAGCAGCATATAAAAGATAAGCATAGAAAGAAGCAAACATGCACAAGAACAGTACTAACAACACACAGAGATCAAACATGTCCATGGAATTGAATCAGGGCTCTTCCTATTAATTCAATAACTGTACATGGATGTTTCTTCACAACTCTCTCTCTGCTCTGCTCTCTCTGCTTTCTCTCAATGTTAATGCTTGATAATAATACAATGTGTTAGCGATATTTCTTGCTAAGGGGGTTAGATATCAGATGAATGGGTTAAAACCCACTTGTCCAAAGTCTTGGGTGATAATGCGCCCGTGGTAAACAACAAACAAGACCGGGCAGTCCAGATTTGCACGCCCAGATCGACGGCGCACAGCAAATTCCGGACCCTCCTTGCCTTTCGACCTTTAAGCAAGGGGGGAGGGGGGGGTCCGAAATCGGGGGCACATCTCTCCGACGGTCCAAATGAGCACGCCCGGATCAACGACGATGAAGACCATTTCGGACCCCCCTCTCCTTTCTACCTTTAAGCCGACGGGGGGGTCCGGAATTGTGGGTGCAGCTCCCAACGGTTACGATTGAGGTGCCCAAATCAACGGCTCTCGTGTAGTCCCGCTCCTCTGAGCTGCCCTGTGTTTATCTAGTGTGCACCCTCCTCCTGTCATTTCATTTTTCCTTCCGCCTTTCCCCTACTGTCGTGTGTCATCCACTCACCTCTCCTCGGTAGTCCTCGTGGTTTTCCTTTTTTCCCACTATCCACTCATTTCTTGCCATGTGTCTCGCTCCCTTTCCACATCTGGTCCTCACCCAAAGGTGATTTTGTTCCCCCGTCTTCTCCCCATATACCTGGATGTAATCCGCCATGGCTCGCCCTCTATCACCCCTCTCTGTCATCACCCTCACTCCTCGCCACCCCCTCCACGCGCTCCCCGATACCACCATACCTACCATGCATTATGTCCTCCACGCTGGCCCCAATGTCCGTCTCTCAAGATATCCAGTTATTCCAGATGGCAGCGCGAGAAGTCATCCGGATCCCGAAGTGCTGAGTTGGCTGGACCATTATCAATCCCAAGAAGCAGTTATTGAGGCAGTTGAGGGTGGTTAGACATCGTCTCCGCCATAATGGGGACATCCTACGATAAATTAAAAGCACGTCGATTCGCCAATGTAACTGTCAGAAGATCGATCGCGTCTGCCATAAGTTGCACGGTTATTCAAAGATTGCGGCTACAGAATGTCAGCAGCCATGCAGACGCAAAGCCTTCAATGCATTTTCTCGATCCTGTTGCTGTTGTTGTTTTGAGTATATGTAGGCATTTTTGCCATTTTTGTATGGATCGATGGTAGAGCTAAGCTCCCGACTGTAAAGTTTC
>ML793226.1:228987-252478 GCA_009831015.1 Picea engelmannii
CACCATACCTACCATGCATTATGTCCTCCACGCTGGCCCCAATGTCCGTCTCTCAAGATATCCAGTTATTCCAGATGGCAGCGCGAGAAGTCATCCGGATCCCGAAGTGCTGAGTTGGCTGGACCATTATCAATCCCAAGAAGAAGTTATTGAGGCAGTTGAGGGTGGTTAGACATCGTCTCCGCCATAATGGGGACATCCTACGATAAATTAAAAGCACGTCGATTCGCCAATGTAACTGTCAGAAGATCGATCGCGTCTGCCATAAGTTGCACAGTTATTCAAAGATTGTGGCTGCAGAATGTCAGCAGCCATGCAGACGCAAAGCCTTCAATGCATTTTCTTGATCCTGTTGCTATTGTTGTTTTGAGTATATGTAGGCATTTTTTCCATTTTTGTATGGATCGATGGTAGAGCTAAGCTCCCGACTGTAAAGTTTCAGCAATACTCTGGTTTCTTGGTTATGCCTCTGTGTTTGAGATTTCTTGGTTTATAACAAACAGTTCTTTCTCTTTTCGATCTTTGTTTCATCTTTTGCCTGAGGATTCACAGTAGTGCAACTTGTTGCAATAAAGGTTTTGTTGTGGCGTTGTCGTGCCCTCTGGTTTTTTGTATTTGAATGTAAAAGGATTTTGCGTTCGAATGCATTTCTTCTTCAGTCTATTGCATACCTGATGTCTGTAATAGATCATTGCACCCTTCTTGCGTAAGTCTTCCACCTACTCGCCTTTACTGCGACTCACTGTTTGGAGTTTATCAGGACCTCACTCTTTCATGCATGCCCATTCCGGTTTCTGAGTTGATACGATGCTGTTTTGAGTTTCCCTCCATTTGATCACCTTTTAAAACAAACCGTGACATTAAATCTGATGGGCTTCGGGCTCTCCTCCTGCTAGCAATCCAAGAGTGACTTCCGAACGTCAACACAATGATACAAGGGAGGGTGTCTATACTCCATTTTCCCTCTCGAAAGCTAAACTGTCTAATCTACAGTTAATTATTCTATCTACTTGCATTAAATTTAAGTAAATGCCTCAGCTACCTAAGGACGAGAGCTTATCTACTCAAGGTCCATTACATGTACAAATGCACTTCATCACATCAACGTATTAATGTTTGGCGCAGCCATATTGCAATGGTTCCAAAATTTGAATGCTGGCGCTGTCCAGCTGTCTCTTCTTTCCATGCACTGGCTCGCTTGATGGAGTGAGTGATGCTCCTGCATCATACTCCTCGGCTCAAAAGATTTCATGGGCTCCTGCTCATGAGCTCCTGCACAGTCTACCCATGTTTCAAAATCACTGCGTCTGTCTCCCAGCTGGCATCCTCCACTAGGTGGTTTTTCCATTTCACCAGGTATTCAAAATATTGTTTCCTCCTGGTCTTCTTGCCTATTCTCTTGTCCAGTATGCACTCCATCTGAGGTTTCTGTGCAACTGGCAATTGATTCTGCCACTTGATCATTGGTTCCTGAGATCCATCCTCTGCTTCATCAGCCCTGTAGGGGTATAAATCCGAAATGTTGAAAATCGAAGATATCCCGATGCCCTCTGGCAACTCAAGCTCATATGCATTCTCGCCAAAATCTGCGTCACCTGCATACATATCTTTCAGGTTTTCAAAACCCAAAGTCTTGACCCTGAACTCCTGCAACAGCAAGCATTTCCTGCTCAAGGCATCAGCCACCTTGTTTGCAGTCCCTGAAATGTGCTTGATCACAAATGTAAAATTTTGCATGTACTCTACCCACTTCGCATGCTTCTGGTTCAGCTTCTCTTGCTGACTCACGAATTGCAGTGCATGATTATCACTGTACAAAACGAATTCCTTGGGTATGAGATAATGCCTCCACTTCTTCAATGCCTGGATGATGGCATAGAATTCTTTGTCGTACGTGGAGTACTTCAACTTCGCATCATCCAGCTTCTCATTGTAATATCCAAGAGGTCAGTCATCTTGACTCAAGACCCCTCCAACAGCATATCCACTGGCATCACACTTCACCTGGAAGGTCTTCTGAAAATCTGGCAGGACCAGAATCGGCTGCTTAGTTATCTTTTGTTTCAACAGATTGAAGCTCTTTTCAGCCTCGGCTATCCATTGAAAAATCTTATGCCGCTTCCTGACCGTATCCATCATTGCAGCACTGATTCCGATGAAATTTCTAATGAATTTTCTGTAGAAGCTTGCCAACCCATGGAAGCTCCTCACTTCGAAAACATTCCTCGGCGATGGCCAATTCCTGATGACTCCAACCTTCTCAGGATCCATCTTCAACTCATTTGCCGAGATTACAAAACCTAAATAAATGAGCTCTGTCTGCATGAATGAACATTTTTTTAGATTAACCAGCAGCTTCTCCTGTTGTAGCCTTCTCATCACTATGGCTAAATGTTTTTAATGCTCTTCCCTGGTTTTACTGAAAATCAGTATATAGTCCAGGTATACCACCACAAACTTGCCAATGAATTCTCACAGGACTTCATTCATTAGCCTCATGAAAGTTTTGGGTGCATTTGTCAAGCCAAACGGCATGACTAGCCATTCGTACAAACCCTCATTTGTTTTGAATGTTGTTTTCCATTCATCTCCCTCTCTCATTCGGATCTGATGATATCCGCTCTTGAGATATATCTTGGAGAAATAATTTGCCCCACTCAGGCAATCCATCAAGTCATCCATTCTCGGTAATGGAAACCTGTACCTGATGGTGATATTGTTTATGGCCCTGGAGTCTGTACACATCCTCCAGCCTCCATCCTTCTTTGGGCTCAGTACTGTCGGAACAACACATGGACTAAGACTCTCCCTCACTAGTCCCTTATCCTGCAGATCCTGAACCTGCCTTTTGACTTCCTCGTTCTGCTGAGGCGTCAACCTGTACACTGCCTTATTTGGAAAACTTGCTCTGGGTATGAGGTCAATATGATGACTCACACTCTGCATCAATGGCAACAAACGAGGTAGTTCGTCCACAATGATGTTAGCGAACTCTCCCAATAGTTGTTGAATCTCCTCTGGCAAGTCGTCTACTCTTGTGCTTGTCAGGACAATTCTCGGCTTCCTGACAACGAAGGATTGTGGATCTTCATCCTTCTCCAGCTCTGTGAGAAGCTCTTTCCCACTCATGAGAAGTATCGTGCTGCTAACTTCTGGTTTCGATTCTTTATCTTTCATCGGCAGCAACGTGTGTGATTTCCCATCCTTCTCCAAGGTGTATGTGTTCATTCTCCCATCATGAACAACATGTCTATCAAACTGCCATGGTCTTCCCAATAATACATGACAGACATCCATGGGAATGACATCACATAGGATTTCATCCCTATAATCACCCATTTTAAAATTTACCAAGCATTGTTTTGTAACACGTACCTGGTGTCCTTTCTGCAGCCACGTTATTTTGTAAGGACTCGGGTGTTTGCGCGTCTTCAGCTCCAGTTTCTCCACCATCTCGGTCGAAACGAGATTATCTGTGCTCCCACTATCCACTTTGACCTTGCATTTCCATCCCTAGGTCTTGCAAGTCATCCGGAACAGTCGACACCTCTGAGCTGTGTCCACCTCTTTCTCGGGTTTCAAAAGGACCTTATGCATTCCAAGCGACCTTCCGCTGTCAGCATCTTCTGGCCCAACATCATGTCTCTGCGCCTCAGTGATGTGAGTTCTTCCTCCGTCCATTTTCCTTTCTGGACAATCAATGGCTTTATGACCGTCTTTACCACATGTGAAACATGTGATAACTCCTCCTCGACCTCTTCCTCTACCTCAAGTATGAGGAAATGTATTTGCGTCAGCATATCCCCCTTACTGATCATCTTGCTGCCTCCTCGGCTTAGCATTTTGTTGCCTCTGTTGTGAGGTTCCACCTCTTTCAGCTCTTCACTGAGGCCTGTTCCAATCCTCCTTGGGTTCTTGTGTTCTCTCCTGAACAACAGCTTTTCCTCTGGGCTGACTTCTGCCTCGCCCTCACTCGCCTTGCTTGCGGCTCAGCTTTTCTTCTGCTTTCAGAGCCATCTAGTATGCATCCTCAACTGTTCGGATGGTCAGCATGCTCAGCTCATCCTGAATGTCATACCTAAGACCATTCAGGTACCTCGCCACCTTTTCGTCATCACTCTCCCGATGACCAGCTCGAATGTTGAGCCTATAGAATTCTTCGGTGTATTCTTTCACCGTCATCAACTTCTGTCTCAGGTTCTGCATGCGCCTGAACAAAGCGATCTCGTAATCTCTCGGAATGAACTTCACCTTCATCTTGGTGATCATCCAATCCCAGCTCTTGATTTTCTGTTTTCCTTTGGAACGTCTGTCTGCCTGCAGCTCGTCCCACCATAAGGCCGCATGTCCTTTCAGCTTGGTGACAGCATGTCTCACCTTCTTGTTCTCTTCGATATCCTCATAATCGAAGTAGGTATCAAGTGCTCGGATCCAATCCAGCAACTCCTCAATGTTTAGACTCCCTTCATAAGTCGGGATGTCCATTTTTGTCTTCGAGCCCATCCTCAAAATGGTTCTAATCAATCTCTCGGTTGCGGCATCCTCCGCTGAGACCTCCCCTTCATCATGTCCAGCCTCCTCCTCAACCTCAGGATCGCTGAACTCTCCTGCGTCGACTCCATGCCTCTGGGTGGCCTCCATATCTTCGAGTCTCGCCCTGAGATCTCGTATCTGATGCTCCATATCTAGATTCCCTGGCTGTCGGCCTCTTCTCTAGGCCTCCCTGTCCTCATGATCAGGTGAGTGCCTCTCTCTCCTGGGCGACATTATGTACCTCTGCTTCCCTCTGCTATCTAAACAAAGAGAACCCCACTCCCGCTCTGATACCACTCTGACGCAAGTCATAAGTATCAGAGTGCCTTCCTTTTTCTCCTTCCCTTCTCTCACCTGCAATATACAGACAAGATTTCAGGGCTCTGATACCACTCTGACGCAAGTAGTAAGTATCAGAGTGCCTTCCTTTTTCTCCTTCCCTTCTCTCACCTGCAATATACAGACAAGATTTCAGGGCTCTGATACCACTCTGACGCAACCCGCACCCTCGACGGCACAGTCGCACCACCAAGACCTTCACAAACCTCGGCCCGAAGAGCCCAAGCCCTTCCAACTCCCTCGGGAGTCTTCTACCCACAGTTATAATTCCACGCGATCCTCCCTTCGGAAATCTGAAGATCGGGTCTCACGATATCGCGAGATTCGTGACATTACTCCCCGTCACTCAACCGTCGAAACTCCAACCCCCGATGGTCAATGGTCAACCTCGGGGTATCGCTATTTGCGATACCGAGTCCTTGTATTTCAAATACCCAAGTGCCGAAGTGCTGATCCCCGATGTGAGGTCACCTGTCCTCCACTTAGTCTCCCGGGGCCCACGCTGCCACGTAAATCTCGGGACTTCGCGGATCGCGGATCCACTATACCACACTCTCTGCTGCTGGAAACCGCGAGTACCGAAACCCTGATACTCCGGATTTACGCCACCTGTCCCACCGAGGATCGATGGCCCCCACTAAATCGGGAAATCGCGCGTCGCGACTTCGACATGCATGAAAACTTTAAACTCGCCAACTCCGATTCGCCGATGTGCAACGGAAAATGATTCTCCCTGCGCCTGAGGGTTAACCTCCCTGCTCCTTCTCCCAAATCCGACGATCCACGGGAATTCGCGAGCCTGCACGACGATTCCAAGCCGCCGATTCTCTTCCTCTATGAAGAGATCTATGCTCCGCAACCTTTGTCCTGTGCGACCTCTGCTGGGTCGATTTACAACGTACCAAAGGGACTATCTCTCCTGATATTTTACCAACTCGGACTCCTTCAAGAATTTCTCGAACATGCTCCCTGTGCTCGGCCTTCAATCACCTCCAAAAGTGATGAAGTCTTCTGGGCCTTGCGCATTCACACTCGCAACAGCTTCGGCTCTGTCCTCCCTCAGTCTTGCTACTGAGGCTCGAATTCGACCTGCACTTACCTGCACGACTCGAATAACTCAAATCAACTCTGAATGAAGTGAGAACAAAGGTTCAACTACTTAGCCTCCTCGACACACTCTATGCGGAGGTATTCAAGTGCACTCGATGTAGGAATCTCCTGGCCTAAGCAGAGAAACAATTGAAACTCATTCTCTCATTCTCTCAAGTTTTGAACCTGATATGCAATCACATAAGCAACATATAAAAGATAAGCATAGAAAGAAGCAAACATGCACAAGAACAGTACTAACAACACACAGAGATCAAACACGTCCATGGAATTGAATCAGGGCTCTTCCTATTAATTCAATAACTGTACATGGATGTTTCTTCACAACTCTCTCTCTGCTCTGCTCTCTCTGCTTGCTCTCAATGTTAATGCTTGATAATAATACAATGATACAAGGGAGGGTGTCTATACTCCATTTTCCCTCTCAAAAGCTAAACTGTCTAATCTACAGTTAATTATTCTATCTACTTGCATTAAATTTAAGTAAATGCCTCAGCTACCTAAGGATGAGAGCTTATCCACTCAAGGTCCGTTACATGTACAAATGCGCTTCATCACATCAACGTATTAATGTTTGGCGCAACCATATTGCAATGGTTCCAAAATTTGAATGCTGGTGCTGTCCAGTTGTCTCTTCTTTCCACGCGCTGGCTCGCTTGATGGAGTGAGCGATGCTCCTGCATCAGATAGCCTTCCATAAACTCGTTAATTGTCTGGAAATTCCTAGGTATTTTCTTAATTTGTATTTCAAAATATCATATTGTATGTTTGGAATTTCCATTCTTTTCGGTAGAAGTCCTAACCCTAGCTTGTTCTTCCGTGACTTTAAAGGTTCGATACCTTCCTGTACTTTCGAGAGTTGTTTGAAAGGTCGTGGGACTGTATTAATCTGTATTCCCAACGGTAAATCTGGATTCCTCCAGAAGTGGTTTCATTCTCTTCGGGAATGAGTATTCTCTTGCATTAGGGTGTTACAATTTTTTGTTCCTGTTGGATGTTTACAATAATTATTTTTGTAGAAACCTACAATTTTTTAATTTCTTTCAAAGATATGAATCATTGGTTCCTAATTCTGGGATAAGTAATCTGGACCTAGTGATAGATCAATTCAATCCAGCTGAAATTAATATTTATGAACTTATTAAGGGATGAAATTCTTTCTGGTTCATAAGGACCCATCGTAAGAGTCATATGATGCCACTGTATGTAAAAACATTGGGCTTGATTCCAGAATTGCATTAAAGGTTTTCGGTCACTGTGTCTGTGTTTAAAACTTTGTTAATGCATTTCCTTTCAGCATAAATGGAATATTGAAGTCCGTGTTTTGAAACTTGGTTAAATTAATTCCCTTCAACATATATATAATATTGAAGTGGAAACTAGAGAGTAATAGAACATCTATGTTCATCATGCATATATTGTACGAACAATTATCACTTTGATTGTTAATTTATTAAAGGTCATTATTGTTTATTTATTTTTATTAAAGGTTTGGTTACGAATTTTCAGTTATCAATCTAATGATGGGACCCCTATTGTTGCGAGGGTACCCATCATGCAATTTTTGGTCCACTCCTCCCCTTCGGGCCTGTGGATGATTTTCCTCATTGAAACAAATGGAAGGAAAGGCATATGTTTCCCCAAATCACAAGCTAAGTAAAGTCCATATTTTAGATCTGCAATAATTTCATTTCATAAATTCATTCTGGTCATTTTTCTATATTCAATATTTAACTTATGTTGAAATCTATATTATCACTAATTATAAATTCTCGATTTCCTTGTAGGACTTTTAACATTCGAAGTCTCCGGATCCAGGACAGTGCCTTGCATGAAGAAGGTATTCAGGTTCCAACTTGTAGTGTTAAGGAAATAAATGGAGGTTCTAAAGAAATGATACAGTTCCAACCTAGAATACTTTTATCGTGGAAATTTTATACTAGACTCCTATAAACAATTGGTTATTTCTATCTTCAATCCTTAAAGAAAAGGACAGAGGGGAAACCCCATATTGAATATGATTTCACTATTTAATAATTATGATCGTAAGTGTTATGTAGAGTTTCAAAGACTCATTTAAGTGTTGGAATGACTTTGTAATAAGTAGTATGTTTTATGTATTTGAGTCACTGAACCTTTGTCCCTGTGTTATTATAATGAAGAGGACTGTAAATTTCTACTCCTTTAATGTAGTCAGATTTAATGGAAAAGATCAAATTCTTAAGTTATGCAACAGTCAATAAATCACTTTATGTGTACTATATATTTATGTAACTCTGAAACTCTGTATAGGCATACATATAAATATCTATTATGCTAATCATTCGAAAAAATCATTGGGAAGTCATAAAATTATATAGTCCTTAAGAGAATATATATATATATATATATATATATATATATATATATATATAGAGAGAGAGAGAGAGAGAGAGAGAGAGAGATGGTATAGTTTACATTTAGCAAGGTGATACTTCTGTTCTGTTCTCTGTAGATTTATTGCAACCTAGAAAAGTATACATATATTTCCTATAAATTTGTACTTACTATTCTTCAACATGTAACATAATCTATAATACGTTTTTGAGAATATTCATACTTGAATCTACATTCATATTGTGGTTCCGAGAGTATGCCACTTGAATAAGAAACTTTCACATAAACAACAACAACTATCATATACAACAACTCTCTTAACTTTACTTACTGAATCAATTCAATTGTAAAAACTTTTCCATAATTCATTTCATTCTACCAATATAAGTATATGTATTCTATCGGTCATTAATCAATAGGACATTTATCCATAATTAAGTAATTGTATTCTACCAACTATTAATCAACAAAAAATTCAACCAGGGAAAATTAGATGAACCTATCTGAACAAAATGTTGAAACAACAAATGGAACTACCAAGTTCCACCCAACCATAGAACAAAACAACCAATCTACTTTCTCCATTCACCTCCTAGACTGACCATGAATCCATGAGGGCGAACTCTAGAAACTCCTCCTTAGCTATAGTCTTATTTTTCAGATCATAAAATTATCCTTTCCTCACACTCAGAAACCAGTGCTCATAACAACAAGTGATAGTCTCCTCTCTAAAATACTAAGCATTGTCATGCCTCCTTCCATATGCTATTTATGCAAAAGCATCTTGTGCCTAGATCTTTTCCCATTTGGAATTTTTGCAGCTTTACAAATCTCTGATTTTCAGGGGCTACCAATGGCCAAATTCCTGATTTGCCACTTGTAAATTCCATCCCTGAGGTAGTTCAAGCCTGTTCCCCTCTCATGGAGTCATGGTCAATTGATTTCAACCTGGTTGTTCCATTTGTCCCTCAACAATAAATACAAAAGTTATTTGTCTCTTACAAGTGTCATAGTCAAACATTTGGTTGGGAAAATCAAATCATTGCCGAACAATCAAAATAATTAATTACAATTAACCAAATTCTAAATTCATAATTGCCATAAATGAAAATTATTTTCCAAATTCGAATTTGCCAAAAACTAAAATAAATTCCTAAATGTATACAGAATTTTAATAATAATTTATTTTCGAAAATATTACACCTCCTCTTTCACTTATTTTCATGCATCATGAAACAATTCAAGTTTTATTATTTTAACTTTAAATATATAAAACAATTATTGAAAGATAATGTGTGGAATAAATAACTAGGTTGAAGGCCCTAGTGTATTGATCTTGTATCTAATGGCACATGTAACACATGTTTCAGTGTTAATGATTCCATTCAAATACTTATGTAAACATTGTAATTGAATTTGAACTATGTTTCAAAAATGTGTTGGTGAACCTTTGCAAAAGGCTATGCCATTACGTCAACTTGTAAATGTAGGTTAATATTATTATTGTTTTTAAATTTCTGTTTTCATATATTAATTTCCCACTACTCGGTAACTTGATTACAACGTTAATGTAGAAAGTGTCTACCTAAAACAACTTAGTTAGGAGTTTTATTACCGTAGGAATATATATACATATATTCAACATGCTTTCACATAGTTCTTAAGATATTATTTACCATAAAAGTTTATATAATTTTATCTTGACTATGAATTATTTTATTAGATTTAAAATAGTATCATAAACTATAAATTATAACTATTTATCCTTATCGTCACTATTATCAATTGCCATTTTCAAATAAATAAATTATTGATATTTAGCCCTTTATTCTCACCAAGAATTCCATTAATGATTATAACTTGTATTTTGAAAGTATGCAAAGGATAGCGTTTTTATTTACTTAGATAGATACATTATACTACCTACAATTCACAACAATGTATTGCAATTCATAAAGAATAATATCAAATATAATATTTATCAATTCACAACAATGTATTGCAATTCATAAAGAATAATATCAAATATCATATATTCACTTCACAACAATGTATTGCAATTCATAAAGGATAATATCACATATAATATTTATCAGTAATTCAAAACAAATATATTGATCTATGAGTGCATGTTCAAGTTTAATTCCAATGCACAATATTTATTAATAAACCAAACAATGTCAATTTTACATGAAAATTATATGAGTGTGTGATATTTTTTTTTACCAAAGAAACCCAAACAATTAATTAATTATGTGTGAAGTTTCAATTGTAATAATGAACCACCAAATACACATGTGAAAATAGGAGATCCTCTTCTAATTCCAATACAAATTATGAATTTATAAATCTTAAATGAATCAAATAATAAAACTCCTAATTGTAATAAATTCTAACACTCTTACGAATTTCAAGAATTGTTCCAATTAAAATTGTTGATATCAATTCACATTGAAATTATTGCTTTTGAAATTATAAACGTAAATTCCCAAATGGCATTGCCTCAATTATATATATATATATATATATATATAATTGTTTCACTTAACAACCTAATTGTTAGCCTAAATGTATTAGATATAATTTTAAATAGAAATATCATCATGCATCTGCAAGTTAATTATGGTCTCTCATGACATGTTAGTGGCAATGTAAACATGGAAAAACAACAATATGTTAAATGGGAGAGGGGTTTCAAGGTACTTTTACGATGAATTTGACTATAATGTAAAAAGATGAAACATATGAAATTGAATTGTCTTTCCAAATATACAACGTTTATTCATAGAAATTCTGAATAACTATGTAAAATTAGATTTTTTCTAACAGTGGTATGCTATTTTTCGAGCAAAATATAAGGTATATGTCTTAGTTCATGTATGTGTTGAGTATCTTAACGATGAAATTTCCTTCCAAAAATTTGTATAACTGTAGAGAACGCATTGTTCTAGTGTGGTGTATGTTTTCAAAATTTATGATATTAATGTTGTATATTTTTAAAATTTTGAAACTCAATATATCCTTGAAATTATAATGGTTCTCATTCATGTAGGCTACGCGGGTCTTAAAATTATAAAAAATAATTAATTTTTTAGTTTCTAGGTATTGGTCTCTTCTCGTGAGGCGCATAACTGATTATAAAAATGGTAAATCTCACAAAACATTATAGAATAAATAATATAGGTATGTATATTAGGATTTTTATATAGGTCAAGACAAAAATAGATTTAAATTAGTTTAAATTATCATTTTTTTAAGAAACATATATATTTGGAATCTGCATAGTTTACCCTATCTATGTTTGTGGCTTCATCAACAACCGATTTGTGTATCCTATTGAAAAATAACGTCAAAATAGAGATATAAAGAGGTATTCAAAAAAATGGAGGTTTTTGTGTATTTGTAAACCAAGCCACTAGGTTTGTCATCCTGAACCTAAATGCAAGGAAACCAACTCAACAAGCACGTATGCTAGAGTTGTCACTCTTGTCCCCCCAAAAAATAGAAATTAAAATAACACATATACACTGGTGTATTTAATCGTCTTATTAAAAAATTCAATACATATATTGTCAACAAGGGCTAGGTATTTTATTGCAAGGTTATCATGCTATGTATATGCAAGAAACAACCCTTATGTAACACTATCCTGAAACCTAAAGAACAAAATCTAACCAATCAAACTTTCATGTAATGAAAACAAACTATTGTTAACTAAATCAAACCCTTACCTATATCAATGAAAATAGCACTCCTATAATTTGAATCAAACTACTCTTCCTGAAAAGGGGAATTGATACTTAAAAAGGAACAATCTTCACCTTTGTTGAAATTGAAATGAGTCTACTTATAACAAAGACAACTCCTCTATATTTCGAGTGTAAAATGAAGTATTGCATCTTAATCCCAATCAAACAAAAACAATTTGTTTTCGACCAATTAAAACCTTACAAAAGCACTGTATCTAAAAGAAATTCTAACTGCTGGAAATGAAATCAATATTCTCTTGTATTGGAATAATAAAAACATTTGCTAGAAATGGAATCAATCCTCTCTTGCATTGGTATAAGAAACAAACTTGTTTGAAATGAAAAGGAAGACACAATTCTTAAAATAGATGACGTTGTACAATAATTCTAGAGATAAAATTGAAACCAAATTACATTTCATTTACAGTACTTTGAGTTTGCACCAAAACACTCAAAACCAATATTACTGAAAAATGATAGAAAAATTAAATCTACCTACTAATACAATGGAAGAAACCTTGCTAAAGAGGAGGACCCTTCCTCCTTAGAAGACGATGAAAAAGATACAATAACTAAAACTTAATTGCACTGAAAGTTGAACCATAAACTTGCGAGATATTTATTACTCCAAAATTAGGAGGTGTAGTTACAAAGGTTATCCTTCATCATCCAAGCCGATTGTTCTCTTTCCCAAAAACCAAACTAGCTCGAGAGGAAATATTATATGCCTCTTAAAAATCCCTCACTCTATCTAATCTTGGAATATTAATAATTATAAACAACCTTGGGAATATTTTGATTCTCAAGTTGTTCAATGTTGTCTTAATTAAGAAGATACAATATTTCTTTTAACCGATTACAACTATATGATTACTCGATTACATATTTCACCCACGACATTGTCCTATTATTAAGGCTAGAGAACCAAACTTATGACATATAATAATCATGAATAAATAATTTCCATGTCACCAAAGGGGACCAATCATTTCCATGAGGGTTCATGAGTCAACGACCTAATCGACATCAATGCAATGATATACGAGTAGCGTGGGAACTACCAAGAGTAGCACCATCTCGAAGTAACAAAATTATAGAGTAACAACATCTTGGAGTAGAAACACATGAGAGTAGAAGCACTTGTAAAGTAAAACCATCTTGTAGTAACAACATCTATAGAGTAACATCATCTCAAAGTAGCATTACCTCATAGTGTGGGAACTACTAAGAGTAGCACCATCTCAAAGTAACAAAATTATAGAGTAACAACATCTTGGAGTAGAAACACATGAGAGTAGAAGCACTTGTAAAGTAAAAACATCTTGTAGTAACAACATCTATATAGTAACATCATCTCAGAGTAGCATTACCTCAGAGTAGTAGCACATGTATTAGCAGTTTCTTCTACTGAGATTCTTAACACTTTATTAGTAATTACCCAAAATAGACATTATCCTTCCCATAATGCAAGAAAAAAATAAACAATTAAGGAATCAAGTGGACTTAGCATACCGAGATCGAAATGGAAATATTCTAGATTGTAATGGATATGAAGGAGGAAGAATAATAAAGGAAGAATAGAAAGTAGCAACAAATTGGTGGAAAAAGGAGTGTCTATTCCTGATCTCAACATCTACCCCCATCTAAAGAAATTGCATGTCCTCATGCAACTCATTAGTATGATTATACATAAGTGTGTTGCAAATGAAGGATATTGGGGCTATATTCCCTGACAATATCTTCCTAAGTAACCACATATCTGTTACCCATCATCACATCTATCCAATAGTCTTCATCCTACCTTAGTTGGCATATGTGTTGATCTCACCTAGTGGGCAACCAAACTAAAGGGAATCTGTATCTCAGGAAAATCCACCTTGATCAACATTTCATGATGCAATTCATATAATTTTTTATTCTTGAGAAGGAACATGTGAATTTTGGGTAGCCATAGCGGTCCTTCCTCTTCAATTGTTCATCGAAAGCTTCCAACCTGAACCGAATTCCATCCATAGCTTATTTCAACTGCATATTAATGTATGTGGGACATAGGTCTAGAATAAAGAGTCGAACATCATTCATAATGGTAACTCATCCTTGTGAACTAAGGAACTTGTTGAAATCTCTAATAATATCAAAAGCAGGGGTAGGTTCTCCCTGGATCCATAAGGATTTCTCCTTGTAGGTAGTTTTAATAATATCATAGGATACTTTCCACTTTGCCTAGTTGCTATAAAATGAGGTAAATTATCTTAAGTCATTGTCTCCAACATATGGAGAAATATTTTTTTTTTCCCCAAAAAACATGACCTCATGCAAGTATAATTCACATATAAAATGTTGGTTTGCAAGGCTTCTCTAAAATAAAGTCTTCAAAAAGGAAATAATAGAGTTAAACATTCATAATTTGTTCTCTTTCATGGATGCCAGTTGGAATAGGATGTATTTTTTATGAGGAAGCAATCGATAGGAAGGGGAAGGGTTTCTTCAATTCAACAATTCTTATGCTAATTCAGATACTTTTACCTTTGTATATTGAAGAGCTTGAACTTTTTCTTCCATCTCTTTCAACATTTCTTTCTCTTCATTCATCTTATCCCACTTTTTTCTCTGAAAAATTACTTCTTATTCCTATCTCTCTCTGAGGTCACGGATAACCCTTTTATGCTCTTGAATAGAAATTACCCCTTCCTAGAGTGATAATGCCAGATGCTTCCAGTTATGAGTTTCATCAATCAACATGCCAACATCAGGGGTTCTATCTTGTCTCTTTTCTTCCTCACTTTTCCCTACTTCACTTATAGTCATTTCTCATTCTTGTGTAACAACAACATCCTAGTCGATTTTTTGTGTGTCCACTAGAGGAGGTAATTCTTTTCCTTTCTATTTATGTTGTGCCTACTCCCTTGGAGTTTCATAATCCTCACCTTGTAGAGTTTCAACATCCTTTTCTCCTAGATTTTCAATGTCAATTTTGATGTTTTGATCTCACTCGTTTGTCTCTACACCTAGTACTTTCGGTTCTTGTGTAACAACAGTCTCTTGGTAGAGATTCATTGTGGCATGCTAAAAATGGCCAATTGTACATCCATCACTATATATTTCTTTCTCTTCCTGATTTGAAACCTCCATTTGAATTTATGGGATGGGTCTTGATATTTATGTGCCAGGTACTGGTAGTTCATATGTATCAACAATACCCTAGACAGGTTCTTCTTGGTCTCTTTGGGTAACCCCAGTAATATCCGCATCCTTCTCAATAGAATATTTATGAATATCTACTGAAAAAAATTTAAGTGGCAACACATCATTCCATGCATACCCTACGTAGCTAAGGAAATCATTGTGGAATGAACAAAATTTTGCCATGGACCATTTATCCTATGATATCACAACCTAAGGTTTAAAGGAGAACATGATTTTTCCACTCGCTGGTAAATCTCAGCTAAGGGTCCCAATCCTAGGGGATTTTTTTCTTCCTAAAACTTTCCTTTTAAAATTGTAAGTTGCTCCTCAAGCCTAAAATTTTCCTCTTTTAGATAATTGACTTGATTAAGTAGGGATGTAGATTTACGTAGCTTGGAACTGGTGCTTCTTGATTTTTTTCTTTCCCTTCCTTCCAACAATTTTTTTCTCGGCAGGTTATTGTCAAAAATCAACAATAATTAATGGTTATGATGGTTGGGTTCATGCTACTACTGAGGAAGACCTGGTTCTTATCCTTGGGTGGTCACTTTTAATTCCTCAAAACAGTCTATTTTACTTTTTGTTATGCTATGGAAGATCTTGTATGATTGGTAAGGGTTTATATTCTTTGACAAGAGGGTTTTTTCCTATGATTTCCACCTCATCGATACATGGAAGTGGTGAAACATTTTGTGCGATAGAGGGGTTACCTTGTACCTCGGTCTTGTCAACATCTTCTTCTTCATGAGGGTCTTACTAGTTTATTTCTATACCCTTTGCACTTGGTTCCTTCTATGTATTGCCTCCTTCAATTTATTTTTGTGTCTACTTCTATCTCCTCCCTCTTTGTGTGTGCCCCTGTGATTTCCTCCTTCTCTATGTTATCCCCTGCATTTTTTTCTTTTTATGTGTATTTCCCATTCATTTTCCTCTATCTCCATTTTAGTGGCCATGTCATCATGTGTAATTTATAACTCCATCTCATCCTCATTATTAGACTTGTCATTTATAGACTTGTTTCTTCTATTAACGAGCTCTAGTTCAAAATTAACCCCTTTTGTGTCTACTTCCTTGTCCTCTACCAAATTCTCTGTGTAACTGCTTCCTTTTTCTTTTGAACCTTGAGTTGCCATGAGACCAATGAATTCATGCGATGTAAAATTATTTTTTCCAAATGTATGGATGACCAAAAGTTTAATCATTCCATCGTTTGAAATGCAGGTCTATGGGTGTACTACTCAACATTCCTTATTTTCAAACATAACATTCCTTATTTTCAAACATAACATTCTATATTCTTCTACCGTTTTGTTTCCCTGTACTAACGCATGGAATTCCCCAACCTGTTGTTCCTCGTAGTGCGCCCGTAGATATTTCCTTCTGAACCTTTCCTCGAAAAGTTCCCAAGATACTGTGTCTGGGGTAAGGTGCAATTGTCTTTCCAAGTTACCCCACCAATTGAGGGCACTGTCCCTTAACTGAAAAATGGCGATCTTCACCTTTGAGTTGGATGTATAGTCCCTTAAGGAAAAACACCTGGTCATGCCTTCCAACCATGCTTCTGCGCGTTCACTGGCGTGACCTCCGGCAAACTCCTAAAGTTTGATCTTTTGCAACTCTCACGTGATGTCTTCAGGTGGAGGTGCTCCTCTTGAATCCCTTGACACTTTTGGATTACCCGTTCCAAACAGTGGGGGTTCCACTTCAGTCCCTACCGGTTGTCGCCCCTTTAAAGTCTCGTTGATGGCTTCCAACGAGCGCAGTATAAGGGCTAGCTCGGGCGATGGTGGTGGTGGTTCTGGTGGTGTTGGAGGTGCTTGCGATGATGCTCCCCTACCTCAACTCCCTTGAGTGCAGACCATCCTGTGTGCCTTTGCATCACCCAAAGTTGTCAGGGTGAGTTGTAGGAGGTTTTAAATTGGTACTACTAAACTTTAGAAATGGGGTTAGGCGTAAGTTTTCTTTACTTGTCTGTAAACAGACGTTACTCCATTAGGGGATTGGCTAGGTTAGGGTTAGGTTTAAGCATCTAAGATTCATTTCTTCACCCCAACAAAAATAACTAGTGGTTCCTTTTCCCTCTGGCTATCCTATCTTTGCGCCTTACTCGCCACTTCCTAGGCTTACGCTCCTAATGAATATGCCGCCTCCTTCCCGCTTGTCCTAGTCTAAGTCCTAATGACACCTTAACTAATAATAGTTAAATTTCAGCCATATTTTATTATTTTATTATGCGTTGTGCAATGGAACTCCCCATGTGGGCTCCTCCTTCATGGTACAACACTCGGTGTTGGTCATTGGACTTTGATGTGTTATGTGTTTAATGTTCTTCATGGCCGATAGTTGATGGAATTAGTTTGGATATTGGGTTCCAAGCTCACCATATTTTATTATTTAACTTCGGGATCAAACTCCTTCTTAGATATGGGATTTAAATCTTGGTTGATCTTCTCATTCATATATAGTAAGATGTTTGAAGAAAATTTGAAGTCTATAAGTGGTGTAGGAAAAGAGGAACCTGAGCTTTGGTGACAAAGGTGATATTGGTAGATGTAAGTATTAATATGAATTTCATTTTATTTGTCATTTGTCAATTACATGATTTAGCCAGGAATTGATTATTTACTACCCATTAAAACTAGTTAGTTATAAGTAGCTATTTATGTTGTCTTATGCTAAAATCATTCTTGATTTCCATACTTGATCATTGAAGGAAGGTTGTGTTTCTCATTGTATTCTTCTCCATACACTCATGTTTGCATTGACGTATATAATTGATTGATTAGACCTTAATGAGGAGATTATTCCCTATCACACCATGGTCAACCATAATTAATCATGGTTACACATGATTAATTATATTCGACTATAGAACGCAAATGTCAACCATGGTCAATAGAGTACATTATAGTAAACTATGATCATTTATGGTAAACTATGGTTAAGCATGATCAATCATGGCTAACCACATTTTCCTTTGCTTTAATAACGTTATTCATAGTGAATTAGAGTTAACAATGGAAAAAAAATTTGTTGAATGCAAGCAACTAGAGTCAATTATAGTATACAATGTTCAACCATGGACAACATGGGTAACATTAATCAACCATAGTCAACATAATCATTTATGATTCGATATATTAAACCATGGTTAATTATAGTTAAATAGATTCATCTATAGTCAACTCTAATCAAATTGTATATCATAATCCACTTATCCAAAGATTATCAATTATAATTAACATCAACAACCAAAATCTATCATAAACATGTTTAAATATACTTAGCATAATTACTTAAAATATTAATCATATAATTACTTTTATATAATTAATCATATAATTACTTTTAATAATTACCATTTAACTATATTTTACAAATTAACTATATTTAATTACAATTTAACTTTATATATTATTGTATTAATATTTATAAAAATTATCATTACCATATGAAGCTCGGAGACCTAAAGATTAAAGGCCCCATTCAGAAGAAAATTTACATCACACATAGGGAGACTTGCACTACATTTTATCAAATCATTAGTACAAAACATGCTTCATAAACAAACTTAATTTAATTATGATACCCGCCGATCACATGCTACAAACTGTCAGGATACTAGATATTCTTGTAATGGCTTTTCAAGCCATATTCCAGTTAAAATGAGAAATTAAAAGAAAGATAAAACGAAAGGGAAATAAGAGGGGTAAACTCACTGTTTAGTTTCAATGTACTATTGGTGGAAATAAATTCTCTTAAGGAAACAACGCAGTGACCATTCTATATTAAATAGAAGATAGGTGAAACAGTGACTAGGAAGAATAAAATGAACAATGGCTTTCTTTAGAGACTTTGGTGGAGAAATGAGAACTTGATTTAAGTTGTTGCCGAATTGGAAAAGCAATTATAGAAATCCAAGAACTAACAACCAATCCTAGACAAATGATAGGGAAATGAACACAACACGTGACTAGGGGATCCAGAGTAGAAAATATGACAGGACATAAAGGTGATAAAGTTACCGAAGGTAAGTATTGGAAGATTTAGCAGAATAAAGAAGATATTACAAGATTTTCCAGAGAAGAGAAGATATTAGGACAATCAAAACCAGGTAAAGTATTAAGCAACATCTATTTTACCAGAGAAACAAAGATATTAGGAAAATCAAAAGTAAGTGAAGTAAGGTGAAACCATTGAAAGGATAATGACCATGCCGTAAGAAGGGCAGCTTATGGACCCATACAATTAAATTTCAAGATTATTAACGTTTAAATTTATATTTAAATTAAAAAAAAAAAACAAATGGCGGAATAAATGGTGGAATGTTTAAATGGCAGAATATATAAATGGTGGAATACATGGCGAATATAATATTTAAACAAAATTTGAATTGGTCGCGCGGCTAAGTTTGCAGCGTGGGCTCGCATGTAGCCCACGTGTCCCTCGCTTGCATTTGCCGGAATAAAATATCCACCCACACCTTTAAACCCTAAACTCACCATTTTGCCTCCTCATTTGTTGTGGTCGCCTGTGCAGGGAGGCGTGAGGGAGCATGGCCGCCATGGCGAATACAGCGCGCAGGCCCCTCTTGCGAGATTCTCCTCCATGAGATTTGAGATGTGGCACTTGGGTAGCTTATCCAGAACTTTAATGGGGAGAATGAGGTTCAGCTTGCCCAGGTGTTTCGTTATTTATCCCTACGCCTTATTTATCCCCGTGAGGTTATTTATCCCTTCGTTATTTATTCCGTCGCCCCGGCTGAGTTGGTGAATGAGCATTGCATATACTACCTGAGCCATTAATGTTGGTTTTCTCATACTTCTGTTGCTTCTCATTTTCTCTCCGCCTATACCATCTTTATACATATCTACGCAGCCTGTGTGCGTCACCTCAAAGGTTGCAGCTTGGTGAATGAGCATTATTGCAAAGGGGTTTCCCCACGAATGTTTGAATATGTCTCAGACCATTCGTTTTTATCCCTTTGCCTTTAAGTGAGCCTGATGCTGGGATATCTGGCGTTAAGTTCCCGGAGGTGGGCTGAATAGGTTTGGGAGATAGAGGCTTTGATGACATGAGAACCTACAGGTTTATCAAGTGTGTGAACGTGGGGGATGGGGCCGTGCGGAAGACATGCATGCTCATATCCTACACAAGAAACACGTTTCCAACGGACTACGTGCCGACTGTCTTTGACAATTTCAGTGAAATTGTGGTTGTTGACGGGAATACAATAAACCTTGGCTTGTGGGACACTGCAGGTAATGTCCAGATGAGTTTCGTATTTGTTTCTGGATTGAAACAGTTCATTTTCTGTTCAGGATCCTTGTTGGGATGCATTTTGATTTGGAATGTCCATTAGATTCTGTCATTGTAAGCAGAGTTCCCTACGTGACAGAGGCTCTGGTCTGCTGCAGTGGGGTATGGTCTTGCCTTTGGCATTGAGGGTATTTTTTTTTTGTTATTTGTTTATTTATTAGTTTGGTGAAATTTTGAGTTGGAAAAGCTCAGGTCTCAAACTTAACTTCATTGTTATTAGGGACTAATATGCTCTCCATGACTTGGGAGGTTCCCTCCAGACACTTCCAATTTTTTTTGTCATCACAGTCTATCCATTTACTATTACCTTGATAGCATTCCTGGTTGAATGGGGTGCTCTCCAAGTTACCCTTTTTAGTAAAAGGATCCAAAACGTCATCCAGAAAGGCCAAAAAGCTATCCAAAAAAGCAAGGGTTTGGGGATTTGAGTATTTATTCGTGACATGACTTGGAATGAAAATATAGCTGAACTCATAGCTTGGGGCTTGGTGTGTCGACATGACTTCTGGCTTAGGTTTGCTGTTGGTTTTAGGGTTTATATTTTTCCGTCTTGTTTTCCTTGGATGCTTATCTTAAACTTTTGTCTGGATACTACTCTTTGTACAGGATGAAAGTGGGTGCAGATTCAGCAGAAAGTGGGCTAGACTCAGGTAGATGAAAGTCCCAACCATTCTTGGAGACAATATTCCAGAGTGATAGGCAACAAATTATCTAGTCAGCTGGTCATCAAGTGTTGCAAGCTTTGTATCCTTTGAAATAAATATACTTATCAGGTAAAAGATACAATGCGACTTGCCGGAGTTGTGAGGACTTTCCCATTCCTTGCTTCTAAAGTAGGAGTTGGTGGTGCAACAACTGCATGGGTAATTCAAGAATTTGCGGCTCAGATGCATGCAGTTTGTAAGATTACAATGCATCGACAGGCTAATCTGGCTGCATTTTTAGAGAATCAGGGTATTCTTTATGTTACATCTCTTTGTTGTATTGTTTGTTTCTTTGCTATATATTTTCAGGGTTCCATATCTTTTAATATTTATCATAGTCTGTATTTAGAGCTAAACACGAGTAGGAAAAATTTCGATGGACTTGACAGTACAATATACAATTTAAAACTAATGTCATTTTGTGGGCTTTCGACCTCACACAACCTATCAAGGTGCATCAATATTTATTAAAGTGACTTCAAGTTTTGGGAGATTTTCTACACGCGATCAACGAACTCTATTTCATTTGAATTCTTTCAGGTATCATCTCTCTGTTGGTTCTTACTCCTATCTGTGATCTTTGATTGAAAGGATTTTTTACTACTATCGCTAATCTTTGTTTCGAATCCTTTCAAGGTTCTCTACCTTTTTTCTTCGTATTTGTTTCGAATCGTTTGGTTTCATTTCTATGTTTTTGGGCTGTAATGAGTTACTCTATTAGCTTCTGAGAATATGTTGTTCTAGATATGTAACAAATAGTTTAGGATATGGACGTTTATTGCGAAATACGGGAGAATTTTGGTTATTTATGTTATTGAGTGCCTCTGATTATTTTTCCTGGTTGTGCAGGTTTTGTATTGTGTTGATTGCCTTTCAATATGCAGATATTTGTAAAGACATTGACTGGAAAGACAATCACCCTTGAGGTGGAGAGTGTAGTTTTCTCTGGTACTCGCTGATATTGGAACAGACAGAGAGTTGAACATATGTAACGTTAGTTAGATGTTTGTGGCATATATTCGAACTTTTTTTTTTTTTTATACCAACTTTTATACTCTCTTTTATTTTTATTTTCATTAAATTTTCTATGTTTTATGTGCAGGTTAAGCATGGGATTTACTAACTAAACCTCTTACTTAGGCCCTTGGTTCCATATTTTGAACCAGGGCTCTAATACCAAATGTAATGACTGGTTGTAAATTAATCTCTGAAAATTCTACCAAATCCTACCAAATGTACAACAAATTTCTACCAGATTCATAAAAGAAGAATTATTTCAAATTTCTTCAACACTTACGCAAGTAAAATTAAAATTTATCAATGAGTAATGCATAAATTCAAATTGATTACCTTAACTCTGATGCTAATTTCCGTTGTCAGCTTCCTTCCTGCTGCTACCTGCTGCACAGTCCAACCCCGTTGCAAACACAAAAAATAATTGCCCAAAACCTCTTGTCCACCCTGCCAACTAGGAAAATGACCTAGCTCCAGGATATCTATGGATATCCTGGCCCTCTAAGCCAAAAACCTCTAGCAACCCGGCGCCTGCCTGATCAATATGTCACAACCCAAAATCCCGTGTGTCAATCTGAGCACACCAATCTCACAGCCCCTCTCGGCTCTCTCCCATAGCAAGAAAACAGTCCCTCCGTAGAAAACGATGATCCCTACTCCCAACTCCTTTCCCCCTCTTATTCCCCTTCACCGCCTTTCCTCCTTCCATTAAATTCCTTATCCCTACCTTTAATTACCCTTATCCATTCATTAAATATATTATCCATGTATTGAATACATTATCCCTTGTGGGATACGTAACTCAATTTTAAACATTATATTTTATTATCCAATTCTTATTTATAACTTTATTAATTAAAGAATTAATTAATAATCAAATTAATCATTAACCATAATGAACAACTATTTTAATAATAATCAATTAGAAATGTTATTTTAAGGCATAAATATAGTTTAGTTAATCTTTTAGGATTATATTATTAAATTAATTATTCTTATTAATCAAGGGCCGTTACACACACCCACCCTTCAGGAAACTTCGTCCCGAAGTTAAGGTATCTTATGGTTCAAAGAATAAGAACATGGTTCACACATTTATAACAAGTAACCGACATTATTAGTAAGTAAGTTAAGAAAACTCATACATACTAGTGTATATGT
>ML793226.1:256598-270699 GCA_009831015.1 Picea engelmannii
ACGAAAGGTAAATAAGAGGGGTAAACTCACTGTTTAGTTTCAATGTACTATTGGTGGAAATAAATTCTCTTAAGGAAACAACGCAGTGACCATTCTATATTAAATAGAAGATAGGTGAAACAGTGACCAGGAAGAATAAAACGTACAATGGCTTTCTTGAGAGACTTTGGTGGAGAAATGAGAACTTGATGTAAGTTGTTGCCGAATTGGAAAAGCAATTATAGAAATCCAAGAACTAGCAACCAATCCTAGACAAATGATAGGGAAATGAACACAGCACATGACTAGGGGATCCAGACTAGAAAATATGACAGGACATAAAGGTGATAAAGTTACCAAAGGTAAGTATTGGAAGATTTGGCGGAATAAAGAAGATATTACAACATTTTCCAGAGAAGAGAAGATATTAGGACAATCAAAACCAGGTAAAGTATTAAGCAACATCTATTTACCAGAGAAGCGAAGATATTAGGAAAATCAAAAGTAAGCGAAGTAAGGTGATACCATTGAACGGATAATGACCATGCCGTAAGAAGGGCAACTCTATGGACCCATACATTAAATTTCAAGATTATTAATGTTTAAATTTATATTTAAATTAAAAAAAAAAAAAATGGTGGAATAAATGGCGGAATGTTTAAATGGAGGAATATTTAAATGGCGGAATAACTGGCGAATATAATATTTAAACAAAATTTGAATTGGTCGCGCGGCTAAGTCTGCAGCGTGGGCTCGCATGTAGCCCACGTGTCCCTCGCTTGCATTTGCCGGAATTAAATATCCGCCCACACCTTTAAACCCTAAACTCACCATTTTGCCTCCTCATTTGTTGTGGTCGCCTGTGCAGGGAGGCATGAGGGAGCATGGCCTCCATGGCGAATATGGTGCGCAAGCCCCTCTCTCGAGCTTCTCCTCCATGAGATTCGAGATGTGGCACTTGGGTAGCTTATCCAGAACTTTAATGGGGAGAATGAGGTTCAACTTGCCCAGGTGTTTCGTTATTTATCCCTGCAGCTTATTTATCCCCGCGAGGTTATTTATCCCTTCGTTATTTATTCCGTCGCCCCGACTGAGTTGGTGAATGAGCGTTGAATATACTACCTGAGCCATTAATGTTGGTTTTCTCATACTTATGTCGCTTTTCATTTTCTCTCCGCCTATGCCATCTTTATACATATATGCGTAGCCTGTGTGCATCGCCTCAAAGGTTGTAGTTTGGTGAATGAGCGTTCTTGCAAAGGGGTTTCCCCACGAATGTTTGAATCTCTCTCAGACCATTCATTTTTATCCCTTCGCCTTTAAGTGAGCCCGATGTTGGGATATCTGGTGTTAAGTTCCCAGAGGTGGGCTAAACAAGTTTGGGAGATAGAGGCTCTGATGACATGAGCACCTCTAGGTTTATCAAGTGTGTGACCGTGGGGGATGGGGCCGTGGGGAAGACATGCATCCTCATCTCCTACACAAGCAACATGTTTCCAATGGACTACGTGCCGACTGTCTTTGACAATTTCAGTGCAATTGTGGTTGTCGATGGGAATACAGTAAACCTTGGCTTGTGGGACACTGCAGGTAATGTCCAGATGAGTTTCGTATTTGTTTCTAGATTGGAATAGTTCATTTTCTGTTCAGGATCCTTGTTGGGATGCATTTTGATTTGGAATGTCCGATAGATTCTGTCATTGTAAGCAGAGTTCCCTACGTGATAGAGGCTCTGGACTTCTGCACTAGGGTATGGTCTTGTTGTTGGCATTGAGGGTTTTTTTTTTTGTTATTTGTTTATTTATTTGTGAAATTTTTAGCTGGAAAAGCTCAGGTATCAAACTTAAATTCATTTTTATTAGGGACTAACATCCTCTCCATGACTTGGGAGGTCCCCTCCAGCCACTTCCAATTTTTTTTTTCATCACAGTATATCCATTTACTATTACCCTCATAGCATTCCTGGTTGAATGGGGTGCTCTCCAAGTTACCCTTTTTAGTAAAAGGATCCAAAAAGTCATCCAGAAAGGCCAAAAAGCTATCCAAAAATGAAAGGGTTTGGGGATTTGAGTATTTCTTCGTGACATGACTTGGAATGAAAATATAGCTGAACTCATAGCTTGGGGCTTGGTGTGTCGACATGACTTCTAGCTTAGGTTTTCTATTGGTTTTAGGGTTTATATTTTTCCGTCTTGTTTGCCTTGGATGCTTATTTTAAACTTTTGTCTGGATACTACTCTTTGTACAGGATGAAAGTGGGTGCAGATTCAGCAGAAACTGGGCTAGAATCAGGTAGAAGAAATTCCCAACCATTCTTGGAGACAATATTCCAGAGTGATAGGCAACAAATTCTCCAGTCAGCTGGTCGTCAAGTGTTGCAAACTTTGTATCCTTTGAAAAAAATATACTTATCAGGTAAAAGATACAATGCAACTTGCCGGAGTTGTGAGGACTTGCCCATTCCTTGCTTCTAAAGTAGGAGTTGATGGTGCAACAACTGCATGGGTAATTCAAGAATTTGCGGCTCAGATGCATGCAGTTTGCAAGATTGCAATGCATCGACAGGCTAATCTGGCTGCAGTTTTAGAAAATCAGGGTATTCTTTCTATTACATCTCTTTGTTGTATTGTTTGTTTCTTTGCTATATATTGCCAGGGTTCCATATCTTTTAATATTTATCATAGTCTGTATTTAGAGCTAAACACGAGTAGGAAAAATTTTGATGGACTTGACAATAGAATATACAATTTAAAACTAATGTCATTTTGTGGGCTTTCGACCTCACACAACCTATCAAGGTGCTTCAATATTTATTAAGGTGACTTTGAGTTTTGGGAGATTTTCTTCACGTGATCAACGAACTCTATTTCGTTTGAATTCTTCCAGGTATCATGTCTTTGTTGGTTCTTACTATTGTCTCTGATCTTTGATTGAAAGGATTTCTTACTGCTGTCGCTGATCTTTGTTTCGAATCCTTTCAAGGTTCTCTACCTTTTTTCTTCGTATTTTTTTCAAATTGTTTGGTTTCATTTCTATGTTTTTGGGCTGTAATGAGTTACTCTGTTAGCTTCTGAGAATATGTTGTTCTAGATCTGTAACAAATAGTTTAGGATATGGATGTTTATTGCGAAATACGTTATCATTTTGGCTATTTATGTTATTCAGTGCCTCTGATTATTTTTCCTGGTTGTGGAGGTTTTGTATTGTGTTGATTGCCTTTCAATATGCAGATATTTGTAAAGACATTGACTGGGAAGACAATCACCCTTGAGGTGGAGAGCGTAGTTTTCTCTAGTACTCGCTGATACTGGAATAGACACAGAGTTGAACATATGTAACGTTAGTTAGATGTTTGTAGCATATATTCGAACTTTTTTTTTTTTTTGGATACCAACTTTTATACTGTCTTTTATTTTTATTTTCATTAAATTTTCTATGTTTTATGTGCAGGTTAAGCGTGGGATTTACTAACTAAACCTCTTATTTAGGCCCTTGGTTCCAGATTTTGAACCAGGGCTCTGATACCAAATGTAATGACTGGTTGTAAATTAATCTCTGAAATTTCTACCAAATCCTACCAAATGTACAACAAATTTCTACCAGATTCATAAAAGAAGAATTATTTCAAATTTCTTCAACACTTACGCAAGTAAAATTAAAATTTATCAATGAGTAATGCATAAATTCAAATTGAGTACCTTAACTCTGATGCTAATTTCCGTTGTCAGCTGCCTTCCTGCTGCTACCTGCTGCACAGTCCAGTCCTGTTGCAAACACAGAAAATAATTGCCCAAAACCTCTTGTCCACCCTTCCAACTAGGAAAACGACCTAGCTCCAGGATATCTACGGATATCCTGGCCCTCCGAGCCCAAAACCTCTAGCAACCCGGTGCCTGCCTGATCAATATGTCACAACCCAAAATCCTGTGCCTCAATCTGAGCACACCAATCTCACAGCCCCTCTCGGCTCTCTCCCATAGCAGGAAAACAGTCCCTCCATAGAAAATGATGATCCCTCCTCCCAACTCCTTTCCCCCTCTTATTCCCCTTCACCGCCTTTCCTCCTTCCATTAAATTCCTTATCCCTACCTTTAATTACTCTTAGCCATTCATTAAATATATTATCCATGTATTGAATACGTTATCGCTTGTGGGATACGTAACTCAATTTTAAATATTATAATTTATTATCCAATTCTTATTTAATACTTTATTAATTAAAGAATTAATTAATAATCAAATTAATCATTAACCATAATGAACAACTATTTTAATAATAATCAATTAGAAATGTTATTTTAAGGCATAAATCTAGTTTAGTTAATCTTTTAGGATTATATTATTAAATTAATTATTCTTATTAATCAATGGTTGTTACATTTGGGTAATAATTAATAATAAGGGCACATGATGGGAATTTCATATCGTTATGCGAGGCCAACGTGATATGATTGGTGAAATAAATATGACATGTGATGGAATTACATCCCGCCCCCCCCCCAACTAAAGTTTGGAGTCCTCCCTGACTAAGGTGGAAAGTTTAACGATGCAAGTCCAAATGTAACTTTGAAACTTAAAATTATGCAAGTAGATGAGAAACACATAAATGTTGGGTACTTAACATAATGTACATCAAACATGTTGGATGTTATGTATAGGCAGTGGTCGAAACATGAATAAATATGATGACATGATGTATGGTCTTATAAAAATCCATGTCAACATCCTTTTTCTGATGTAGAGTTGCAATACTATTGTACCAAAGTATCAACACCCAACCAGAGATTCACAACAAAAACTTTCACCCTGAAACAAGCATAAGTAGAAATAAGAAAGTGGTAATGTAAGACATAGCAAATGTGTCACAAAAACGAGTGTTTTTTAGCTGGAAAGCAATGCATTATAGCATGTGAAAGATGAGTTTCAACAGATGATCATTTGTAGAAACATAATGAGTTGTAGCAAGTGAGTTTGAACAAGTTGTAGAAAAAATGGATTTCATTAGGGAATGAGTTGCATCGAGTTGCAACAAGTTGCAGAAAAATGGATTTTGTGAAGGAACAAGTTGTAACAAATTGATTTTCAGCAAAGCGGTTCTAACATCAAGAGAAAGTGTCATCGAGATGTAGAAATATGAACTCGTATTGACAAGGAAATTTGTTGCATTATTAGCAAAAATAATTAAATTATATATATATATATAATTTTAATTTTCAATCTCCAACAAGTTGGTTTTCAATTGGCACCCATATAATTGTGCTCTCGGGAAGATTTCACAATTATATCTATTTATTTATTTATTTTAAGTTCGTGGTGGTGTACGAGAATGGTGTTCAACCCCAATGATTTTGAAACCTAGATCCAAATTAATATGAGAAAGACATGAATCCCTAGAAAATGGTTGGTGATACAACCAAAGACGATGTCCATTATCAAGTGGGGAAATCAGTGATCCACCTATGGTTGTGAGTTTAACAATCCCATTATAAAAAATGATGTCTACTTCATACGAGCCTAACCATATAGTGCAAACATTCCCCTAGAAATCCTTAAATATGGAATCATATAATAGTTCCCAGACACCCTTTTAAAACACCTTTTTTTTAATAAATTTTTCATCACACTTGGCGTGTTGTTGTTGAACAAGATCAATATGATGTTTGGAAGCCAAGCATATTTCATATAATTCATTGAGCTAATATGGATGTTGTTTCTATGATGTGGTTAGATCGATATTTACTTCTAAAGAAATTCTTAATGTTCTTATTTCAAATTCAATGGGGAAGATATAGCTCTTGCCATACACAAGTTCAAATGTGCAAAAACCCGTGGTGTTTTTAAATGTTGTTCTATAGGCCCAAATGGCTTCTAGTGGTATTTCAACCCAATCATGACGGTGAATAGACATGGCTTAAGTAAGTATTCCTTCAATAACTTTATTAGTTCTTCCTACTTGGACATTTTCTTGCATATGGTAAGGTGAAGTAATATTGTGGTGAATCTTGTACTTCTTGTTCAGTTCTACAATTATATGGGAAGTAAATTGAGGTCCTACATTTGTTACTATGTCTTTTGACACTTCAAAGTGAAAAAATATGACTTCAAATATAAATTTTGCAACAACTTTTTCAATAGATTTGATGAGTTCCTTGGCATTGACCCATTATGTGATGTAGTCTTTGCATACCAATATGGAGGACTTTTGATGAGATGGGCGGTTCATGGGCCCCACTGATTCAACAACCCTCTTGTCAAAGGGTTCGATGAAAAATTTAACTTGTAATGGAATTTCATATGAGGGAATGGGTTGTCCCATTCATTGGAAATTGTCACATCCATGTACATACTTCTTGGAATCTGGGACCAGTGTAGGCCAATAATAGCCCATGTGAAGTTCTTTGTGCCTTGTTGTTTTATCAACAAAATGTATGCGAGAAGGCTCATCATGGGAGTATTTTAGGATGTTATGAGTAGTTTATTCTCTAATACATCATTGAATATCAAGTTCATGGACTATATAAAAGAGACATCCATCTACCCAAGAATATTGAGCGCTTTTTTGAATAATTGTTCGTCATTGTCTAGGGGAAAGGTGGTGTGGTAGTTTTCCTGTAGCAAGATAATTAGAAATATCAACATACCACAATGAGTGAGGATATACTGCAAATAAGTTTTCATTAAGAAATTAATCCTCAACAATATAATCATCACTATTGTTGGTAAGCCTAGAAAGGAATTCTACAACGACATTATCTATTGCAAGCTTGTCCACAACAATGATGTAAAATTCTTGTAGTAATAGTAACCACCTAGTAACTCTACTATTTGTGATATATTTTTTGATTAGATATTTCATGGTGGAGTTGAATATATGTACAAATACTTGATATCTCATGATTTAATGCGATAATTTGTTAATAGCATGAACAACAACAATGAAATTATTTTCTAGTTACCATATAATTTAATTCTGGAGGAGTAAAATTCTTGATGATGTAATAGATGGCGTATGGGTTTCATTCTTCCCACTATCCTAGTACAACAACAATTGAAGTATCGAAGGAATCCAAAGAAATGTGGAATGAAAAAGTCTAATCAGGCCCTCACAAAATAGGTTTTTCAAACAAGTGTTTCTTCAAATTTGTAAGAGAAACTAGGAAATTATCAATCCATCTAAATTTTGTATCCTTTGAAAGTAATGAAAATAAAGGAGATGTGATTGTTGAATAGTTTTCAATGAGATGATGATAATAACCTTTTTTTCCTAGTAGGCTACGTACCACTTTTTCTAATTTAAGAGGAGGAATTTTTAAGATTACAGTAATTTTCACCAGATCCACCTGTATCATTGCAAAAGAGATATAATTCCCAAGTATAACTTCCTCATCGATCATCATAGGACATTTTTCGGTACTTAAATAAATATGAGTTTCTTTACAACGTTTTAGTATGTTTTCAAAGTTTGCGAAAACAATGTCAAATGCATTGCCATATGGCATGAAATCATCCATGTAAATATCAAGAGATTCATTAGCTAATTAGAAAATATTCCCAATACAGGTCATTGGAAAGTAGTAGGTACATTAAAAATCCAAAATGGGAGGACTCGATAGAAAAAGGTCCCTAGGGGTAGGTAAATGTATTTATATCCTAATCTTTAGGATCTATCTAGATTTGGTTATATACGTTAAAACCGTCAAGAAATGAAAAAAAAATCTTTCGAGACACGGAATCAAGAACCTGGTCAATAAAAGGAAATGGGAAATGATATTTTTGTGTGGACTTGTTCATCCCTCTAAAGTCGACAAAAATTCTCCATTTTCCATTTTTTTTAGGCATAATGACTAGTTGGGATACCCACCAAGTGTCCCGGATTGGGTAGATGAAATTAACATTTAACAATTTATCTAGTTCTTATTTTACAATATCTTTCAGGTTTGGGTTAATTTTGCGTTCTGGATGGAAAATAGGCTAATAATATTCTTTAATATAGATAGGGTGGGTATGTTGATTAGGGTGACTACCCTTAATATCCTTCAATCCCATGAAAATCCCTCTTTTTTTTCACACAATAGATGAATCAACCTCTATTTTTGTGAGGGGGCAGGTTGAGGTTAATATTCATAGTTTTTCCAAACTCAATTTTGATTGGGACACATTTATGTATTGAAGATGTAGCTATTTCTTCTAAAGTGGAATCGTTAATAGGAAATTATTGGTCAGTTTTATTCATTATAGAATCCAAAAGTTGTAATTTTATCCAGGTTAAAGATGAGGGGTTACTAATAAAGTTGTTGATAATATCATATTTTTTCTCATCCTTGAAACATAGATCCTTATTGATCATCTTATAATTCAAGTTCATCCCACAAAGTGTTGTCATGGTATTCAGTCAGTTTGNGGGGGATGATGAGGTTCGTTGTGGTTTCTATATCATAAATCCTCATGGACATTGACCTTTAGCTAATGAATGCATCGGTTGTAGATAACCAAGGTCTACCTAAGATCAAGGGATGTCCTCCTATACAATTTTGAGTTTGCAGCACTATGAAGTCTGTTGGGTATTCCCAAGAGTCGAAGGATAAGAAAATATCTTCTAGAACCCCCTCTAGTCATATTTTTGATCGATCAATGAGTTCCAACACAATCGGTGTGGGTATGATGTTAGTAAGTCCCAACATTTCTACATTTTCTTTAGTTATGATTTTTATTGGAGTGTCCATGTCGATGAGGTTATTGGGAATGACCATTTTCCTGATATGGATAGTTACTGTGGGGTTCACAGGATCATCATATTTAACAAGTGTGTTTTTTTCCATCATGATTTTTGACAGTTTTCCTAGGACATGAACTCTGGGTGGGTCCCTGGGTTTCCTACCAGGCCTTTTAACACAAAACCCTCTCACTATTTTTGCATATATTGAGATATATTTAATGGCTTGCAACAATGGGATTTTAACACACAAGTTTCTAAGTTCTCCCAGAAATTTGAACTTGGGGTGAAGAGTTATTTTAGGCACTATTAATATCTTAAGGTATGGGGTAATTTCAATAGGATAACCTTCTAAGTTTCATCTTGTGTATCATGAGTCTCAACATAAGTTGGTCTAGTATGATGTTCCTGAGATTGATCACAAGTTGGGGTTGTTTTCCTAGTTGAGTCTATTTCTACATGTTATCTGATCATAGGTGAAGTTTATTGATTTATTGTTCTCCATGTTATTAATTTTTCACAATTTCATTTGATAGGGGAGATCTTATATGTGGGGAAGATGGGAATTTCAATCTATTGCACTATATTTTTATTTGTTTTTGGGTTTCTTTGGACACCTAGTTGGGGATGTAGTGGAGGTTTGGTTGGTAGTACGCAGGGTGTGAGTTGTAAGGGTTGTTGCTATACTGGAATTTGCGTTTGAATGGTAAAATTTCCTCTTTGGAGGGGATAAACTCTCCATCCTTGGTACCATGGAACAATTTGATTTGGATACTATATCCAGGTTGTGGGATATTATATCTGGGGTGTGCTATGAAATTTCCATAGAGGCGAAGGGTATTGGACCTGTTGTGGGATTTAAAGATTATACATATGATTCCAATTACTGAAATACAATGATGGGTTTTCAATCATCCCTCGTAATCTCACTTGGCATGGATTTTTGGAAATACAATATGCCTACTCCATTTCCTCAATCGATCCTTGAAATATTTCTTTCAGTCCTCAAAGTGATGCGCACATTTTTTTGGGATGGTATAGTTCGAAAATGGCACATACTTCCACAATATAAAGTGGGCATTTCTTACCATGGTGCTTATCCTTGCATTTGGGATATAATACTACTATTTCCTTTTTTTCTTCATCCTGCTTCTATTTTACCTACAATACATCCAACTATGTAGTTAAAGAGATAAGAATTTAATTTTTAAAATTTTCAATCAAGTTATTGATTTTTTTCATTGTTACTCCTCCATTTGTTAATTTATGTATTCTGGTAGAGGAATCTCCTTCTTGGGTTCTCTTACTTGATCATCCTCTTTAATTTCTCAGGAACAGGGACATAATATCATCAAAAGTTTTCTTTGTTATATCTCCTTTTCCCATTAAATTTAGAATATCCAGACAATCATATCTCATCCCTTAAATTGGGATTGTTTTCAAGATATCCTTATCAAGATCAATGTGTTTAGATCCTTGCAAATTGTATCACAGGAATCAACGTAATCCTCCAAACTCTCTTCATCCTTCTGGGACATTTTTAAGAGTTCCTCTCTCTCGTCTCCTCTTTTGTAGTAGCCTTGACATTTTTATAGAAAGATCCCTTTCATATTATCCAACGAAGTGAATGACTCAACACCAAGCCCCATAAACCATATCAATGTAGCACCCTTCAAACTAGTTGGGAATTGTTTCAGTTCGTGTGTTTATGAAGTGTTAGAAAAATAGGATCGTAGAGAAATAAAATAAAACAAATGTGGAAATAAAACATAGAAGATACACAATAAAATAGAGACACACATATATGTGGTTCACCCAGTGTGTGCTACATCCACCAAAGAAATTTCTAGTTCCTTCCTTTTTTATTATCCAGCGAAAGACGGGATACAACCTACAACAAATCTGTTTTAACTTCCTCTTCTTTCTCTCACAGTCTCCTCTCTCAGAATACAATATTCTCTATATTACCTAGACGCAATAGATTTCCCTCATAAAAGAGGGTTGCCTACTAGGGAAGAAACCCTAAAATAATTTTTGTTGTTAGATCTGGGACCTTATAATGAATGGTTCATATTTACAATGAAATTACAATATACATTTACAAGGCAATTTTTCCTTTGGGGGCTTCTCCCCTGAAACCCCACCAAGGGCCCCTTGACCCTACTGAGGGGTTAACCCCCCACTGCACTCCCCCTCATGTAAGAGTGTACATTATTCTGGGGTGTTAAGTGTTCATGGGGTATGAACACGACTGAAAACAAAGATCTCTGAATCTAGAGATAATCAAGATCCACAACCAATAATCTCCCACTTGGAGACTGATCTCAACAACTCCACCGTTGCTATATCTGTTGGACAATGAACCTTCTTGGACCTGGAAAAATTCTCATCTTCACCTTCATGCTTGAATACCAATTGAAACTAAGTAAGAACTCAGTTTCTCCCTGGTTACTCCCTTTGTTAACATGTCTACAGGATTCTGGATAGTGTGTATCTTTTCCAACTTCAAATGTCAATCTTCCAAGATGGATCATATAAAATGGTACCTCAATTTTATAGTCTTAGTATTCAAATGGAAGGATGATTTCTTTGAAAGATGAATGACACTCTCACTGCCATAGTAGAACCTGTTATTCTCCTTGTTCTTTCCCAATTCCTCCATAAATTTCTATAACCAAATGATTTATTTACTCTACTTCTGTTGTTGAAAGTGCAACAACATTTTGTAGTTTAGAAATCCAACTTACTGTTGTTCCACCTATAGTAAAAACATACCCTGTGGTGCTCCTCTTGATATCCTTATCACCTACCATATATGAATCAACATATCCATGTAGAATATTGTCTGAACCTCCAAAAAATAATGCATGAGTAGCAATACCTCTCAAATACATGAAAAATCCACTTTACTGCCTCCCAATGTTCTTTACCTGGATTTTTCATATACCTACTCACAACTCCCATTGCATGTGCAATGTATGGTCTTGTACAAACCATTGCATACATCAAGCTACCAACTATTGATGAATAAGGGACCCTGGACATGTATTATATCTCCTCCTATGTCTCGGGACACATTTCCTTAGTTAGTTTGAAATGGTTGGAAAAATGTGTACTAATTGGTTTTTCATTCTACATTCTAAACCTCTCCAACACCTTCTCTATGTACTCACCCTGAGACAATGTCAATTTGTGATTTTTCATGTCTCTTGTTATTCTCATACCAAGGATTTTCTTTGCAGCACCCAAATCATTCATCTCAAATGAATAAGATCATTTCTTATTGAGCACATTTATATCATGCATATTAGACCCTGCAACAAGCATGCCATATACATACAATAGCAAGACAATATAGATTCCATTTTCTAGCTTTTAAAATAACACAGTCATCAGAATGACATCTACTATAACACTGTTTTGTCATAAACCTATCAAACTTCAAATACCACTGCCTTGGAGATTGATTGTGTCCATACAATCTCTTCTTCAAACTTCATACCAAATTATCCTTCCCTTTGACCTCATACCCCTGTGGTTTTTGCATATAAATCTCTTCCTCCAAATCCCCATGGAGAAAAGTTTTTTTTACATATAATTGTTCAAGATGGAAATCTTCTACTGCCACAAGACTCAAAATGGTCCTAATTGAAGTCATTTTAACAATAGGAGAAAATATTTGTTGCCAGACAGATACTTCATCAATGATAGACAGATACTTTATCAAATTTGTTAAAATGATTTTTAGTTCCTTCCTTTATTATTATCCAACAAATGAAGGGATACAACCTACAACAAACCCGTTGTAACTTCCTCTTCTTTCTCTCACAGTCTCCTCTCTCAGAATAGAATATTCGTTATATTACCTAGAGGCATTACATTTTCATCATAAAAGAGGGTCACTTACTAGGGAAAAAAAACCTAACATAATTTCTACGGTTAGATCTGTGACCTTATAATGAATGGTCCAGATTTACAATGAAATTACAATATACATTTACACGACATTTTTTGCAATGGGGGATTCTCCCCCAAACCCACATTAGGGGACGCTTCCCCTGAAACACTGTTGGGGGCCTGCTTGCCCCTGAACCCCCATTAGGGGACACTACCCCCGAAAAACCATCGGTAGCATGATTTCCCCCAGACCCCGTAGCTAGGGGGATGAGCCCCTTGGACCCTGCAGAGGGGGTAGCCCCCCTTTTCACTCCCCCTTGTGGAAGAGTGTACATTCTTCTAGGGTGTAAATTCTTCATGGGGTATAAACATGATTTAAAACAAAGACCTATGAATCTAGAGATAATCAGGCTCCACAACCAACATGAATTATAGTCATAACTTCAACACAAAAGGTTGAATTCAAACATGAAGGTATCTAGGTCCTCACTTTCTAGGCCAAGAAATTTTGGAAATGAAAAAAAGGGAATTTTTTTCATTGGTTCCTTCCCTAGAATATCTCCAATAAGAAATTCAAAATTAGAGATCGTGTTTCCATTTACATTCACCATGTGTTTCTTACACAATATGTGGAGTCTCTCCCAATATATCCTACGAATATCCTCTCATTGTAGGGAATTTTCTAGTATCTTATTAGGATTCCCTATAACACTCCCTTGATCTGGGATAGATTTGTTAATGGGAGTGTCAATACGTTGATCGATGTCCAACCTTTAGTCTAGTTATTCTTGATTTTTCTCATCAATATCCTCGATTCCTTCTCTCATATCTTGATATTCCTCTTATGTTACTTCTATAGATCATCCACTAGAAATATAAGACTAGGAATCAATTATTTTCCTTGGCCTAGTCTTTTCATATTCTTCTCCTAAAACTAATGATTATGCCTTGGATATTATTTATTGAATAAATGTCACGCATCCTTGGTCCTAATTTTTCTTTCCATCGTGACCACTTCTACCTATGGGTTTAGCACCATGTATTTCTTCTCCTTTATTCATACACCCAACATATTGTAGAACTTATCAAGACAATGTTAGCTATCCTCTTGCACCTTTAATAACCTCCCCAACAATGACGCCAAAATGTTGGTCTATTTAGTTGTCTTATTAAAAATCCACTACATAAATTGTTAACCTGGGGTAATTGTTTTATTGCAATGTTATCATGCAATGTATACGCATGAAACAACCCTTAACTAACACTATCCTAAAACATAAAGAACATAATATCACCAATCAAACCTTTATGGAATGAAAACAAAATAATGTTAACTGTAACATCCCGCTTTGGCGCACTTACCTAACTGATTCTTTGAGGACACTTGCTCGCAAGTGATCTGGATTTATATGATGATAAAACTTTTCTTTCATTTTTGATGCATTGAGTTATATGACAGGATGTTTTTACTACCTTGGTGTAGACAGGTGCTGCTGACTCAGTTTCTTTGAG